>SCHK01206738.1:0-17949 GCA_004124795.1 Poropuntius huangchuchieni
TGTGTGAGAAAACGAACAGTATTTATATCGTTTTTACCTTTCGTACACCACCATGTCCAGTTGTGATCCACACAAACCGCTCGTTTCGTGTCTTAGGACAGCAATGTGTCGTTACGAGGGGCAACATTTTAATTTGGATTTCTCTGTGCATGTTTTTTTTTTTTTCCCCCTCTCACAGAGAAAGTTCCCTATACTTAGCATTATACGACTGACAGACCAGAACGGTTTAACTTAAAAATCTCCAAATGGGATCTAATGAAGAAAAAAAAGTCACCTACATCTTGGATGCCCTTTTTTAACATTTTAAAGTGAACTATCCCTTTAATAAATGAAATCATATTAACATACAAACAGTGATGTAGGGCATTACAGCACAGCTAAATCTACATAAGCATTCACCAGACGAAGGAAACAATACATGCGCCAACAGGGTGTATTTCCTTATACTTTTTTTACATACTTTCACTCAAAGACTTAATAATAAAGTGCTCTAAATATACGAGTTTGGTTCTATGCTAAGCACAGTCATGTATCACAACAAACCCCCATTTGGAGTGAGTGATTGTTTTTATTTCATCTCTGGAGTTTGAGGTCATACTCTAGAACCCCATACTGTATGTGTCACCTACAGTATTACTATTTTAAAAAAACAAAAACTCATATCAAGTAATTTAGAAAGAAATGTGCAAGGAAACACAGTTGGGATGGGAGATGAATTGATATTCTAGCACAGTCTTAGAGAAAAGGCCACTGGAACTGAACTTTAAGGTCATTTCCTCTAGAGACACAATGTGGAAACGGTCCACCAACAAGACTTCCGAGAGAAAACAAACTGCTCAGCAGAATAAAGGCTTCTATGGGTGTATCTAGTCAACAGAAAGCAAAGGTTGGTCTCTGAAAGGCAGATCAGATTTTGGTTGATTTTTGTCTACACAATTACTACAAATCCAAATTGTCCCATGCATACAGGCCAATAATGCATCACAGCCAAAGCTGAAGATCCAATATCAAAGAAAAACAATTACTGAACAGAGTCAGACCACCCAAAACAAGCCTTCGAACCACTGACAGAAACTAGTGTGCATGGAAAAACTGAGTGGGACAGAAGTCTCATGGGAGCTGATGAAAAGAAGAAAATGGAAAACTCTGGTTGCCAAAACATTGCTGTAACAAGTTTTCATTTTTACACAGTTTCAATTTTTCATGTTTCAGTCCAAAATGTCCTTTAAAATGTTGTCAAGATTTCATCATATCATATTTATTAATTTTAGTCAATGCTAAAGTGTGAAAAGCTGCAGAAAGACCAAACATGTACAGATAAACATAAAAACATACATTAAAATGTCATGTAACATAGTTAACATCCAGAAATAACTACTATATTAACTATAATAATCCAGACATCATTGGTAATGTTATTGTTTCAGTGATTATGCAAACAAAAAGTCATTTTATTTGTTGATTTTAATTTAATGTAACACTTGGTGAGACAATTTGTGTGTCAGTACTTTTTGAACATTTCCTGCACATAACCGTGGCAATTTTGGTCACTATAACCGAGATAAGAAATTTTAATGTTACATCCCTAATTATGACTAATAAACTTTATTCTTGGGAAATGAAACAAGAACAGCAACCTTCATACTACAGTCAAGGTCTCGGTTGAGAGCTTCTACGATACAGATATCCATGTTAAACCTGTACCAGAGATTTACAAGTATTTGAGGTGAACCTGGGCCATTTGAAAGAGCGTGAACCATCTCACCCTGCAAAAGCTCAAAATTCCTTGAATTCCTGCCTCTCACAACTCTTGCAGAAAAAAAATAAGCGTTGATATCAAAATCCCCCAGGCAACCATGTCACAATGTAAACAGATTTTCCTAAAAACAGTGCGATATTTTTGTTGTAAGCATTTGAAAAGAGCAGCAAGAAACACAATAGAAAGTCTTTTGATCCCACTGCTGCCCACCGAACACAGGAAAGGAGGGGACGCACTCGCTTTCTAGACATTTCTATTGTTTTCCTGATCCCTCTGTCTCTCTTGAAAAATTACTTGCATTATTTTACGAGTTACACTTGATAGTGCTCTCAGACACACAATAGGCCATGTCAAACTGTCGGAGAGGCAGGTTATGAAGGTTTTAGTAATTTTCATGAATAAAAAGAAAAGAAAACAGCACTGACTCGAGATGTCCCCATCACAATGCTCACAATCGGTCTTTGCTGCAACACAAAACACATTTTCAGGCATTTCAGACCATCTTCCACACAGTATGTATCCTGCTCTTACATAACTCTTTCTCCTGTCGTGAGCATCTACCTTGAGTGCTGACATCTGAGACCCTGCAATGTTAACAAATCATCGCTATGTCTCCAAGTTGTGTTTACCCTCAAGTTAAACAGGAACTTCATTTGTGCAGGTCTCCCCCAAAATAGCTCCTTCTGTCCGAACAGGATGACCGTCAGAATGAAATGCACGTTCCTTCATGTGCACAGCCGATCAGCAAAAGCAGAAATGTTATGGCTTGGGAAGCAAGGCTCTAATTTATATTTAAGATGGTGAAAATATGAACATAAACACGTCAAAACAGAAGACCAACTCATAACAAGAAGTCAGAGACAGTGCCTGCATCCTCTGTGCTTCATAAATATGTCATAAGGCCAAAGGTGGAGATTTTCCTACACACACAGACTCACACGCACACAAAATGTTCAACATATTGATTGTACTAGCATACAATACATATCCTATCATATACAGAAGGGTTTTTGCTGACCTTGCAGGATTCATTCAGTCCAACTGTTTAAACGGCTATCTGTGAGTCTCATTCTACAGTAAAATGTCAAGGCCTTCAAGTCTAAACATTGAGCCTGAACTTATATAAATGAGCAATCAGGGTTTGGATTCAGTTACGTTTGGACTTCCTAACCAACAGACAACTCCTGAAAATGAAACCAAGGTCTTTTATGACGCTGCTGATACAATATTACACTGGAAGATATTGTAGATATGGCCTGTTTTTGCAGTTGTCTAGCTACTATCTTCGAATAATTTAATCTACAAAACAAAGTGTCTGATCATTGGAAAAAGATAAAGAGAGCAGCAGATGCTTGGTCATGTAATCTTAACATGGAGGTGACCATGAAGGGAGACCATAAGCAGAAAAAAAAAAAAAAAAAACTTATTCTATTGGACAGTTATGATTTCCTTATAAGATTGAGGGTTTAGGAAATCACACTGCAAGGGAGAACTGAAACTAGAAATCAAACTGACATTATAAGAAGCATAAAACACACAGTATTAGGTATGCTTCCATTTAAGCTTTCCAATTTAAGCTTTTAGATTTTATTTTTTCTGAAGACATTTAGAAATACTTTTAAACAAGAATTCATTAAAATGATCACATCACAGTAAAGACCTTTACATTGTTACAAAAAATCTGTTTCAAATATCCTTCAAATCAGCACATTACGATTTCTGAAGGAACATGCGAACATGTGAAGACTGGAGTAAAGGCTGCTATAAATTTAGATTTGCCATCACAAAAATAAATTACATTTTAATATATATTCAAATAGAAAACAGCTATTTTTAATTGTAATAATATTACACAATATTATTGTTTTTTACTGAATTTATCAAATAAATGCAAAATACTTGGTGAACATAAGAGACGATTTTAACAAAACTTTAACAAATATTACAGACCTCAAACTTTTTAACGGTAGTGTATATATACACACCCACATACAACTCATAGATCAAAGACAATAAATCAACAACCAAGAAAGCTTGAGAAATCATTTTTAAAATGATCCATAATATTATCCACGACTTAAAATAAACGACTTCTATAATTTCCCAGTTGTTTTGAAGTTTTTGTGCAGTCAAACACTTAATCCATGGATGAGGCAAGATGCAAGGCATGATGAAAGACAGAAGAAATTCTGCAATATCCACATTCCTTTATCATTTTATCCACTTTTACATCATTGTGCAATAACATAATACAAAATGGAAATATGTTGACCAAATATTTTCATAGGCATCACTGCCACACACACAACGCTACAGTGTCGAACAACAAACCGTTTTATATTCAGAAAGTATATAATATCTCTCCTATATCAACCTATTAAATCGTTCGGTTATTTCCATAACATCAGGCAACATAACACTTGCACCAGATGTCTGTAGTTAAGAGTGTAGTGCCTGGATGCCACGCACACGTGGAAAACATTGTTCAAATACAAAAACATCCTGTCAACCCAGAAGAGTCCCTAGAGAAAGAAAAGTGTTTGGTCATTGTACAAATCACACTTGGAATGATTAAGACTCATTAGCACTAAATGGAAATGTGTCCTTTACAGTCCAACCGGTGACTAGTAATTCAAGTGTGAGTTCCCTTGACAAACTTTGTCAATCATATCAAAGGTCAAATCAGGTTCAGCTGGGCTGACATCATACTGCGAATTCAATCTGCAGTAATTCAGTGTGGCTTTATTAGCAACAGGAACAGTTTTCAAAATAGAGTCATTTGCTTGAGAAAATTCAATCAAGCTCAGCCTTGAAAGCAACACTGATACAGCACAAGCTCAGATTGTGGAGTCTGAGAAACACTGTGGCTTTTGACATAGCTGATACATGGCCTTAACATGGCTGACAGAGACGCTTTTCATCAAGAAATACAGTCTCCAGACTGACTCTCTGACTCCAAAAAACAAACAAGTGGAAGCCCTCAAAAACGCAGATGAGAGACAGGCTGATCTCAAAACAAGGCCACTTTTTTTTACTGACAAAACAGGAGAAAGCATGACAACGTCCTTCATTTCTGTACAAAATGAAATTTCCTGACAAGTTTTATCTGCTAAAGGAGCTGTAGCTCAAGTAGATGGAGGTAAATAGTTTGTTCCAGCAAGTTCACACTATGAGCACACTGTTTATCACCAAGGACAAAACTGAACAGCAAGCAAAAACTGTCTAACTTGATCAGAAGCTAAGCTAATCTTGAGGGCTAAATAATCTGACACTTTCACAATTAGGGGTAATGTTTTTGCTACATAACGCCAACAAAGTGAAGGGACTGAACTCAATTCACTCAAGTTTAGAAAGCTTGAAAGATTATATCCTTGACTTAACTGAACGAATGAGCAAATGAACAAACTCTCACTCAGTGTTGTTTTAGTATTATAATTAAGATGCTATTATAGATTTATATTTTGAATTAATTTTTTTCTTTTTCCATTTTGAATGAAAGTAAAACAAGTCCTTTTTAACATTTTATCTACAAGTTTTGGCTCACTACAAGAAGCCTGCACTCAACACAAGAGAATAAAAGACATTATCTGAGGTGATCGGCTACACATATAACATGCATAATACTAATAAGCCTATACTTATGTCCAAAGACAATCATGGCTGAATTCTCATGAAATTCAGAGATGGCATACATGAGTGACACTGAGGCCTGAAATGCACAACCATATCAGCCACTCTGACAGCACTGATTTACCAAAAGTGTGAAACTTCAATCACTGTTTGTTCTCTATTGCTTATCAGTACTATGTGCTTATGGGTGTCATGTGGTGTGAGGGGTTTCACACAACAAAATGTACCAACATATAAAATAAAGGCAGCACACTAATACCACAACCCAAACTCCTCAACCTGAGTCTCATATATCTAGTGAGTTGCCAACCTAGACCTCATTTTTGGACCCAAGGGTTTTTCATACTGCATTTAACCCTGGGCTAAACTCACTCCCCTAGTTTCACACTTGTAATTTTCAAGGGGTGAGCATCACTTTTAATCCTGGTTTAATTAAAGCCAGCGTCAAAATTGAGTGGCCAAAGGCACACAAACAGTAACCTGGAATGTAAATGGAAGTTGTTTAGCAACACACAACCAATCAAAACTTACTCAATGCTCCATTCAGTAAATATTTACGCAATTTACGAATAATCGTTAAAAGTTGTATATGTTGCTTAAATCAAAGTATAAAGAGGAAAAAAAGTAGATTTACATGGCAACACTTCCACAAATGGACAAGCAGGTATTAAGCAGGTGGTCCTGTATTTGTCCAATCCATATTGCTAATCTCCTAAATATGCAAATAAGGACGCTAAACCGGTGTTTCAGAATGAAATCTCAGAATTTGATTACCACAATGATGGACAGTGCGAAAAAGGGACCTGAAAAAAACCCCAACAGGTGCCTGTTCAAAATGTTGTCGCTTAGGAAGGCAAAGCACTAGAGATATGAGACACATCCTGAGACTGGTGAGACTCCTCGTTCAACAGGTAGGCAGGCCCACAGGTCCTTAGCAGCAAGGAAAAATCATGTCATAGAAGTGCATGTGTGTCCATTCTCGAGGAGGAAAACTAAACAAACAGACACATGGTTTTATAGCACTTTGTACAGAGTCGGTTTTCAAGCACGTGCTTACCTGCAATAAACGAGACAGTCCAAATGATTTATTTCTTTATCCGAGCGGTGTCGTCTGTAATCTTCCCATAAATCCTTAATAGCGGTAACGGACAAAATAAAAACCACAGGGGCAAGAGCCAGCTCTGGTTGAAAAGCATTGACCACAGGCACGAAATTCAGTAAGGCTATGAAAACAAAATACACGTTGGCAAATCGGTGGAATTGCTCGAAGAGGTTCTTCGGTAGGAAAGAAAGCAGAGTGTATTTTGTGGTTTTGATCTTATTGTTTGCATAGTGTCTGTTGGGGTTATCCCCTCCTTTGGTATGGTCATACAAAATGTTGGCGTGTACAATCCTGGTTTTGCTCTCCTTTTTGCTTTTCCTTCTTTTATGCTTTTTCACTTTGGTACTTTTCGTTTCTCCAGACTCTCCGGTCTCTCGCGCCATACTTCGCCCAAAACTTTTGTCTCTTTTCCTTGAACCAATAAAAGATGGTATCTATGTAATCATGCTGATCCCCTTTGACGACGAAGGGCCGTAAGAAAAGCTCTTCACTCTGTTTTATCGTCCTCACTCATCGCGTCAATTCTCTCCCTTTCTCTCGCTAGCACTGAAAAGTTTTACAGCGGCATCTTTTTTTTCCCCTCAGTAGCTGAAGATGCTTTAAGGCAGGGCCGAGCGATTATACATACGCGCTGTTACACATTTTAGCTTCATAAATCATTAGGAAAAACCTACGGAGGAGTATTCCTTATTTAAAGTCCATCCGTATGATTGTACACGCGGTGTTTTACGCAGGCCGTGGTAAAAAAACCAAGCCAATCACGGGAGGTACAAAAATAACGTCACCGCCGACGCAAATAAAGCTCCGCCCACCCACCAATGAAACATCTTAACTTGGAAGTGCCACGCGTTACCATTGAGAAAAAGTGTTTCCCTTTGCAAGTTCATAAGAACTCAAGAATTACAGCGTCAGTCACATCTTTTATAGTACAGATAAAAGATGCTTTCATCCACTCAGTAAGTCCCTATTAACAGTTTGTATAACATCTCCTTCTGAATGAAACAACCCACAATTTTATTTAGTAGGCATCTGGATAAGCAGAAAGGTCAGAAATGAGCTAGAATCTAGATAGTCTGGCTTTAATGATCTGTCCTGTAACAGTCAGATTTCTGCATTCGTTGTTGCTTAGGCAAGTGATGTTGAAATGTAGCTATAGTGAAACAGAACATAAAAAAATAGCAACAACTTAAAAAAGAGATTTGTATAAAGCTACTGTGACAGGAAGACAATACCTAACAAATATGGCAATAACAGTTGATTGTATCTGTCTGCTATTATTGCCTATGTTTTATATAGTCTTCCCTGTTGTCTGCTTGTGTTGTCATCCTTTAGATTTTTTTTAATTAATTCTCATCTACCTAAAACTCTGAATATGACAAAGCTTAAAGATAAAACTTAAGGACTATAGTTTTAAGTTTGTAGAACAAAAAGATAAATGCATCTAAAAGTTTGAGAAAACTCATTACTGAGAAAAAATCTAAACATTTTATTTGTTTACCTGCACAGTAAAATCTGTAATCTGCATCTGTAAAACGCATAGTAGAAGGTTCGCTGAGAACATTAATTTATAAAGCATAAAATCGAGCTGAATGCACAGGGAAGACGACACAGATAAAACAACAGCAGACAAAGACAAATATATTGTACAAAGCAGTCAAGACTTTTTTGGCACAAACTGAATGGCATTGTTTTTTGAAAAAGCCTTCCATAAATGACAGGACAAGAGCATACACATTGACATCAACTCATTTCTGAGATAAGGAAAAAAAAAAAAATCATAAAAAAAAAAAAATATATATATATATATATATACAAAGCACAAATGGAACCTCATAACACAGGGACCAGACAATATTAGTAAGAACAAATTGGCAACATTTGTTGATGTGGTTGAAAAATTTACTTATAGAAATAAAAAGCTCAAAATAGAGAGATTTATATATTGTTTACTATTGCAAATTCTTGGTAGTATAGAAGAGTAGGTTTTATGATGGTTGCCTCCCAACAAGACTATTAAACAGACCACACCAAAAATGTGGATTTTTTCAGTACAATTAAAAATAGCACATGAACGTTTCATGACATAGTGATCACACCAAATCTACGCCCTTGTTTGGTGGAGATTCCTGTAGGCATAAAACTATTAACAATTCGTTGTGTTTATATTACAGCTACAAACAAGTTAATCAGCTTCCCTGTGACTCAGGAGTCTGCATTGAGGCGAAAGCAAACGTGCCGCCCAGTGCAGTTTAATAAACTCTCTGATCTGTTTATCCCTTGTTATCTTCTGATTGAATAAAACCATCTGTCTTAAGAATGCAGAAAAACAACTTTGCAATAACACAGTATGTTGAGGCCTGAATTTAAAAAAGTGCTTTGTGCATTGCATAACAGGCAAACTGAGGATTGTTACAGCTGTTTAATGTAAGTGGATATAAAGTTTGATTACAGGTAGGTTAATAATGGTACAAGCTCTAGTCAAGTCACCTTTATTTAGATAGTGCTTTTAACAATACAGACTGTGTCAAAGCACTTTACAGTATCAAATAGGAAATATTTAGTCGTTTTTTTTTCTACTGGTGTACCCTTGAGCAGAGGAGGGAACAAAACAAGTTGTCCCTGTGCTCTGACATCTGTCTGCGGCATACACTGTTGAATTTCTAGTTATCTATAAAATCTAAGCGATAAATCATGAGGTAAGATCAAGTTTTAAATAGATAAACCAGTTGCTATCGCTATTGATCAGGTGGAAAAAATACATTTTGACATCAACAAAGGCAAATACATTAGTAACTGTGTGATTCTTTGTTCTTTTATGAAAATGCTGAACATAGGTCATTGTTTTCCCCCATACTTTCTTCTATTTAATACCTGCTGGTGTAAATGAAGGATATTTCTGCTGGGATTGTGCTACATGGTGATTTATGTGTCTGCCTGCAAAGTCAGAGATTTTAAACTTCTATTTATCTTAAGGGCATTTCAGTGTACTATGCTTTGCCTTTTTAAACTCAGCTCGGGGTGTTTTATATACTCTCTTGGGTGTAAATAAAAAGCAGCATTGCCTTTAGAATAACTGAAACTTTTTGTAAATGTATAGTTGGATGGTAATAGATGGTTTTTACTTTGGACAGACTGTTTGGAATCCAGTTCAACACCAATTCAGTTAAAGCTTGCATGGCTGGCTTTGAATAATTAACGTTGCAATGTGAATTGCTTGAATTTGTCTGAATACATACATTTTTCTTGATTGAATAAACATGCTAGCAGTAACATTTAATACTTCATTCACATTGCAAGAATTACAAGGTCAGCTCTATCAATGCGATGCTTTATTCAAAACAGTCATGTGAAATCGGCCTTGGATTGAGATTCTTATGTGACTATGTGACAGAGTTTTTTTGTCGCTACACAGTCAATTATGTCAGAATTTTTGGGAAAGCTTTTTTAGAGGTCCAGAAAATGAAATTTTGGGGGTCAAAACAGCACATGGCTTTCTCTCATCTGGGAAAAGCGCATCATTGCAGTGGCTTTCTGGCATTCAGCTCGAATGCCTGGAAACGCTCTCTTGTCTCGCTACTGTTTTTCAGGTCTGTGTTGGGTCTGTAGCAGCATGGTGCTGCAGTGTCTCAGGACCGGCACTCTTTGACCATCCATCACGGGGAAATTGAATTGTTCCCCAATGCCAAGATGCCACAGAGTCCAATCAGCCATTATTTTTTCCTAAACCCAACAGCTGGACGCTGGTACTGCAAATCAAGGACGACAGTGGGCCGGATAGGGCCCTGATTGATCTCCCCCTGCCCCGTGCGCTCAGGGCTAAATGACCCAGCACTCGCAAATCTGCTGAGATCTGGAGCTTTGGATAGATGCAGCCTACACTTCCAATAAACCTGGAGAGTGTCCATGCCTGCCGGCTGCCTTTGAAACCTGATTCAGCATTTGCCACTGTTTTGCTGCTCTACATCATTGTGCTTAGCAAGTGGATTAAGTATTGTCATTTAGCAGATCGAATGAATCTTGAATTAGAACATTTAGCCGTTGATGGTGTTTATGGGTTCTGTCTGAAGAAGCTGCCCCCTTGTGGTACAGCTGTTGTCATTTTTTACAGCCTGTTTTACACGTGCCGGTAAATTTGGGAGATTGTGGTGTCGCCAATTGAAAACATTTGTATCACTCATCAATGATTTAATCGTTTTACACATCACCAGTTTTAACAAATTATAACATCATTCATCAATCGTATGCGCACGTGCTGCTAATTAAAATGACAGATGTATGATTCATTTGAGTCATCTAATCACAACGAATCATAACTAAATGTATCTCCATAACCACGATGACTGACATTAAAGGTAACGTGATTTAATGGTGAAGACAAAACACAAACTTTTAAGATGATTCACATTATTAAGGCACAATCTTATTCATTATGGAACAGTTTAACAGTTTGGAAATCACTTGCTTTCTTTTAAGATCATCTAAGTGGCAAAAATGTCTAGCTGTACTGCAGATTTGTTCATTCACACCCGATTTACTAAGAATACAATTTTCCTCCAAATTAACCACCATTATATTTTGGCAATTCTCCAGGCAACCTGTCAACATATACTGTCATTCACATCTGATTCACATTTTTTTTTTTCATCATAATTTGCTTTTTAATATTATAATCAGCCATTACAATGAACCAGTGAGCCATGAAATTTATGTAAGTGGTGCGAATATCTCCACATTTCACACCAGAATGCATTTGATGCAATGTTTTTCAGGAGAGATATCAACGAGTTAGCTTAACTTTAATATGCCCAGAACAGAGCAGAAATGATGGATATTAAGGCATTTAATATGTTTATTAAGCTATTTCTCAAGTCACAGTGTAGGTAGTTTCAGTTTTTACTATCCTGTTGGGGATATTTGGGTCTCTTTCTGCTTTGTGAAGAGGAGCTGATGACATTGTGATGAGTCCTAAACACAGAAGTGCTGGCAAGACAAAGGTCCCGTCCTCTGGCACCTTATTGCGCATATAGCACAACTTCAAAAAACTGCTTTGCACATATTATTCAGCTCTATTTTGGTCTTTCGTGCAGCTCACAATCTAAGCACAAGTAATGAATCTGCAGTATAGACAGTGGTTTTCATTTTTTTTTTTTTTTTTTTGTCCTTTCAGCAAATAAAACAATGCACACTCCCCTCAAACCTCTAACTACCAACTCTTTGTTAAATTAAAGGGGTAGGCCATACAAAAATGAAATTCTTTCATCACTACTCACCCTAGACAGACTAGATGACAGACTTGTGTGTTTTTTTGGAGTTTGGTCACCATTCACTTTCATTGTATAGAGCAGCTTCTTGTCTGGGACAGGGACTTCCAGAAACTGGTTGATGGGTGCTCGGTTTTTATGAACATTTGTCATGTGACTGATCACTCATGTGGGAAAAAAGTGGTACAAATAGTCTATTTTTCATATTTTTATTCACCAATGCCAGTAGAAATGTTGTATTCACAGACAGCCATGATTAATTTTATTAAGTGAGTCTATCCAATAAAGTCTTCCTATCTTGCTGGGGACTTTCTGTCAACTTTGTTTGCATACAGAACTAATCACATTTTATATCCCCTAACCATAAACCTTTACCTCAGCTTTTATAAAGACATTATTTATTATGCTTACTATGCTGTATCATGCTTTGTGAAGACTATTGTCTACCCTCACAATGTAGAAGAAGTAGTTTTATTTATATAGAACCTTTCTGCAGCTCAAGGTCGTTTTACAAAAATACATTTCACAGATACAAGGAAAAATAGGTAGGTGAATTCAGGTTTTACAGTATTTATGGGGACATTGAGCAAAAACCTGAACCACACAAAAGGCAAACATTTTGTCCCTTAAGAGATGATAAATGCCATTTTTATCCAGCTGACAATGTGAAAAAGAGAAAAAACTCTATAAAACAGATATCTGCAACATCAAGCACATTCATTTTTCCACACTGACAACAAGGTCAACAGTTCAACATGGTTCATCATAGTCTTCTCTAGCTCAGTCTGCGTATCATGCGTGGTGCTGCAGAAGTGCTCTTTTGATAAACGATCCTACAAATTCAATACTTTTTTGTGTCATGAGAGCATATTTTGTTTTCATCATTTGTCTGTGGCTGTGCTGTAATGAGTAACAGAGGGCAGGCGGTGTTGATAGTAGCACACTCACATCCCAATCACTACTGTTCTTTTACAAGCAGAGCTCTGAAACACTGGGATGTGCTTTCTGAGCCATTCTCAAGAGAGAATGCAGCAGTATCTGGTAAAGATGAGTTATCGAGGAGCGGTCAGGTGACAAGAACAAAAATAGCAGGCGAGAGAGAGACATGCTGAGGTTTGATTTGGAGAAAGAGTAAAAAACAGGTTTCCCATGATTACCCTGAAAAAAGCTTGAAATATAATGATAATAATAATAATTTATTTTTAATATATTGGATAAATTCCATTAAAGATATTGCAAAAAACTCAAGATAATGCATTTAGAGTGTATTCAAACTTTTGTTTTTAAATCTAAAGATTTACTTTTTATGCATTGTGTTTTCTTTTAGTCTTTTTTTGTTCCATGTTTTCTGTATTTGACTTTCTAGCTTGGTGAAGTGATGTATAGCTGACTTCAGTTGTGCTGCAGTCTAGTAGAAATGACATGTATATTATACACACAGATATAAGACTAGTCAGCAGAGGGAGCTAGACACCATCCAGTACACTGATAATACTTTCTCAATAAGGTTTGGCTGTATTTAGAATAGAATACTACCATACTGCACAGTATATATTGAATGTTGCATAATATTTCTTCAAAATACTGTTATATGTTATATTTAATTTTTATTTAATTTCTAATCCAATTTTGAGTAAAACATTTTAAATCTTGGGAATATTAAAATGATTATTGATGATAAATAATAAGTAAATAAAAAAAAAAAAAAAACAGTCTGTGGTGGATGTAACTTATATACAGTATACTGTAGTATATTACTGTTTATTCCATGCAGTTCTTTTCTGTTGGATACACATACCGTATGTCCTCCAGGTTTTAATATGCTATGCAGTATGCACAGTATACATACTATATACTGCAAAAATATTAAGCTTAGTTTGTTAGCATGCTATTCCAAACAGCCCTTCAGTGTACGAAGAAAAAAGAAGCAAGTTAGTGGCATACATGTGTGAGCGCTTTGAGACACAGAGCAATATACAACCTTAAAGCGTTAACCTCTTTAGCGAGATTCAATTCTATGTTGTCTCACTCATTCGCTGCAGACCATTTTGGTGCAGTGAGGGAAACAAGGTTATTTTGAACCCATCGGCACCATAAGTGTTACACTGCGAGGGGCATCGCATTTCAAAAACCCGACCACTCATTCCTTTTCCTGCTTCCACGATCAACAAGCTGTTGTGGGAGTATTACCGAGACAATCAATGCTAGGTAAAAGCCAATTGTAATAGCCAGCAATGAGACAAGCTCTTATTATATTAGATTAATCTGGTGGGGAATATCCTGGAGGAACAGAAAGTTCACAATCGGGCGATGGTCCTGTCAGACACCTTACAACGGCTCCGAACAGTTAGATAACATCCTCCTAAATCTGGTCCTGGTTGCCTGGAGACAGGAGTATGATTTGGATGGTGTTGATATGGGAGACAAAGTGCCACTCTCTGCCTGCACGGAGAAGCTCTAATATCATCTGAGGGTGCTCGAAAATGCCCTTTAAACTAATGAAATAATAAAATTGACTAATGGCAAGGGAAAATCACACTGCTATTTCTTCCCCTTGTAAATATCACGCATACATCTATTTTCGCTCTGATCGTAAGGAGATGGCAAACAACTCAACCCAGCGCACAGAAGAACAGGTTAACTGACAGCAGTGCTTTAAAAGAGACAAACTACACAGCGTTATTCTGGTGCCTAACCATGTAACATTTCGTTTCAGACAATGATAAAGAGTCAAATAAAAATAAAATCATCTTTACAACGCTCTCCACCGATCAGCCCACACAGCCATCTGCAGACATTTGATGGTTTCACAAGACTCACCCAGAGCATTTCGGCACCAAATGCAATTAACATCATCCAAAGCCAGTTGGAAGTAATGTCAGGAAGAGTTTTGCACTGGGGAAAAGCAGTTCATATTTTTTCATACATCACTCTGCAGGGTGCTTGCTAATGACTTTCTTGTGACCATCACTCTGCATCTGATCAATTGTGCTGATTTCCACTTCTAAAAAGCTGTTGATGAGATTGAGTACTACGCATCAATCATGATAGAGAAATGAGAAATATAATTCGATTAGACGATTGATGGGGTCCTAACCGCCCAGTACTTTAACATGCATTGGAGTAAGGGACAAGAATGGGATAGCTTACCCCCGCAAAAAGAAAATTCCTTTTTTATTTTTTTTTTTTTTGCTGAAGAATTGTACTGGTTGTTTTGTTCCATGCCATTACAATGAATGGGGACTAAAGCTGTTAAAAGTTCTTAATTTGCCCTTCCACAGTTTAAGGCCTTAACATGTCTTAAGTCATAGTGGAAAGTCTTAAATTCATAAAGTCATGGAATTAAATGTTGTATATGCATTACAAAAAATGTATCTTGCTCAGTTTTTTTTTTTTTGTGTCTTGTTTTCCAATACAACTATCTGAACACCCTTAAAACATGATACATTTACATGCTACATATCTTGAAAAACTGAATAAAATTAAGTGAGTTTTGCTTAAAACAAGTGGTATGAAAACTTGTTTTACATTTGAATTGATTATCTGAGCCCGCTGGCAGATATTTGTTCCTGTTTTACTTTACAGTTACATTTAGTCATTTAGCAGACTTACAAATGAGGAAAATGGAAGCAATCAAAATCAATGATATGCAAGTGCTATAACAAGTCTCAGTTAGCTTAACGCAGTACACATAGCAAGGTTTTTTTTTTTTTTAATTTTTTATAATAAACAAAAAGAAAACGGATAGAATAGAAAAAAGAGTAGAGTAAACTGGTGTTAGAGGCCTTTTTGTTTTTGTTAATTGTATAATAAATAAAAAGAAAAGGAATAGATAGAATAGAAAAAGAAAGCTAGTGTTTTTAAAGAAAACAAGCAGTTAGTAAATGAAAAGAGTCTAAAAGATGCATTTAAAAAAAAAAAAAAGAATAGAATTAGAATAGGGATTGCTAGAGTTAGAGGGTCAAATAAAGATGGAAGAGATGTGTTTTTAGCTGATTCTTGAAGATGTCTAAGGATTCAGCTGCTTGGATTGAGTTGGGCAGGTCATTCCACCAGGAGGGAACATTTAATTTAAAATTCAGTGAAAGTGATTTTGTCCCTCTTTGGGATGGCACAATAAAGCGACGTTCACTTGCAGAACACAAGCGTCTAGAGGGCACATAAGTCTGAAGTAATGAATTTAGGTAAAGAGGTGTATAGAGCCAGTGGTGGTTTGTAGGCAAACATCAATGCCTTGAATTTTATGTGGGCAGCTATTGGTAGCCAGTGCAAATTAATAAACAGAGGTGTGACGTGCATTCTTTTTAGGCTCTTTAAAAATGAATCTTGCTGCTCCATTTTGGATTACTTGTAAAGGTTTGATAGAACTGGCTGGAAGACCTGCCGAGAGAGCATTGCAATAGTCCAGTCTGGACAGAACAAGAGCTTGAACAAGGAGTTGTGAAGCATGTTCTTAAAGAAAGGGCCTGATCTTCTTGATGTTGTATAAAGCAAATCTGCTGGACCAGGCAGTCCAGCAATGTGGTCTGAGAAAGTCAGTTGATCATCAATCACAACTCCAAGGTTTTTGGCTGTTTTTGAAGGACTTATGGTTGATGTGCCTAACTGGATGGTGAAATTGTGAGGAAAGCCATGTTTCTGAATGACAGAGCCTAGTGATGCCATGTCGACAGAGAAGAGAAGTGGCCCAAGAACTGAGCCCTGAGGCCCCCCAGTAGTTAGATGTTGCTACTCACACCTCACCTATCCAAGATACCTTAAAGGACTTAGTTTTAATCATTAAATCAAATTTTGATCAATTTTGACCATATATATATTATGTCATTTTAGTATATCTTGATTTAAGAATCTTTGCCATTTGCACTGGAAAAAAAGATCGATATACAAATACAGATAAACTATTTTTCTGTGTGATCAGAAGGTACAGTAAAGTTATTCCCATATTCTAATGGTTTTGGGGGAACAGAGCTATTCAAATCTTAAAGGGGTCATCGGATGCAAAATTCACTTTTCAAGTTGTTTGAACAAAAATGTATGTTGGAAGTGTGTGTACACATCCTTCCTGTAATTATAAAAATCCACCCAGTGTTTTTTTTAAATCTCTATTTTAAAATTCCCTTTCTCAAATCAGGCTGTTATGAGATTCCTTTCAGAATGACGTAGTTCTGCACAGGCCCCTCCCACGATAGTTGATTGACAGTAACGTTTCAGCACAAACTGGACTGGTGTCTTACCTTAGACCTGCCCTGAGTGAGCTGTCATCAGTCCGATACTGTGTTGACTCCAGTGCAGGAGAAGACAAGACGTCTCCGATTAAGCGATTGAGGTGCTTTATTGTTGGATGTAATAATGAATATAGCAATTGTCATTTACTCCCGACATCTGAGCTGCTGAAAACACAGAGGATTAACGTTACTTTCACTTTTGAATCCCAATCTGCCTAAATGCGTCTATGTTCGCATGAATCATTCGTGATCCAGCCTCACCTGCAGAAGAAGTATAAGTGAGTATAATTTTTTTTTTATGAATCTTTGCAAATCGCCTTTCCATTAGCAAGTTTCACAATGAATGTGGCTAAAGTCTTCACACATGATTAGTATTATCTGGGGACCTTGTGTGATTTTGAAATTACTCCCCCCGACCCCAACCCCCCCGCATCTGAATTTCGTGTGGTGCATTTGCACGGGATAAGCGAAGCCTGTGATTTTACTCGAATTTACTGGCTTATTTCCCGGACACCCGGATGTCAGATAGATTTTAAAAAAGAAACTAATATTGTTTCGTGCCCTGTTTCATTTACTTTTCACCAGGTTTAAATAATATCTCAAGCTTTTTGCTTGATGGATTTGTAACACGTTAACCTCAAAACATTTTCAGCTTTCTCTTTCTGCAAATTGTATAGTTGTATGGTAGTATAGCGATATGACACTACCCAAAATACTATCAAAACACTCCAACGCAGCTCCATTCTTTGCAAAAGATGGATAAAAAGGCGCACAGGAAACAAAAACCTCGAAAAATGATATACGACCCGCCAAATCCTGACCAAAGATGCAGATCCGCATGGGACTAATATTATACATTGGTTTTTGGCTAAATATGGTAGGTCGTTTGCAGGGGAATTTTTACTTTACACATTACAGACATGGCCGATTGGCATGGGATTAAGATCACAGACAAACTCTGCGATTATTACA
>SCHK01206897.1:0-13935 GCA_004124795.1 Poropuntius huangchuchieni
TTTATATATTTATATTATTTTATAATATATTTAATATATAAATTTTTTTCTTAAATATATACATGCATGTGTTTTGTGTGTGTGTATATATATATATATATATATATATATAATAAACAGTACACACTCATATATTATGTAAACACAATTTTTTATTTTGGATGCAATTAATCGCGAATAATCATTTGACAGCACTAATACTTTTATGCTCCTTTTTGTTAACAAGTTATCTGTTTGTTACTGGTTTTGTTACAGCTATGTGTTCTGCTTAATGCCCATGTGGTAGCTCTTATAAAAAGTCTGTGCTGTCAGTATGACAGAGCTCTGTTAACAGATAAGCACGCCAGGGGTAACTTTATATAGCTGCAGTGTGTCTGTTGGCTGGAAGGCCTGGTGAAGGGTCAGTGGTGGCGTGAGGGGCTTTAGGGGAGTTCAGGGTGGGGATGTAGATGCGGGGTTAAATGAGAGGACGGCAGCAACACCATTCTAGTGGGGGATCCCAGAATAATCTATTTATCTATTCTATCTATCTATAGATAAATTGGGTGTAATGTTCCTTTAAGAGGGCACTAGACTCTTAGATTTAGTGTAGTTTTTCCTTATAAATAGGAATATTTCAACTCAGAAGCCTTCGGTTATATAGTAATCAGACTGCAGCTGTACAATGAGCACAATTGTCCCTCCATACGTCTGTCGTATGTCTCTTGTTGTAATATAGAGTATGTCAGCAAGTTCAGAATTGGCTTAATGTCATGATGAAATAAATTCTCTTAATGTGCAACTTGGAGAAAATCCCACTATTTAATAATTTCTTTCTACCCAACAGAGCCAAGAGCCTCCTCTTCTTTCCAGCATTGTGGGTCTTATTTACCTGAAGTTTGTGACCTCACATAACATAACTGTGAAGACCAGCATCCATTGTGCCAGCCTCTTGTCTGCTGGTCCCTTCATCTGTCACTCATCTTTTCATCCCGCCCTCCCTCCCTCATCAAACCCTTACCCGGCCCAGCCCATGACAGCAGCGTTGCCAGCATGGCATTCTCATCACGCTTTTCCTTCTGGGAGCAAAAGGAAAGTGATGTTCCATTTTCCATTCTCATCTTTCTGCACTGTGTGACATCAGCTAGGTGGTGTGCATGAAAATGCATCAATGCTTTCACTTTTACACCTATCTGTAGCAATACACCGGGGTGCCGTGTGCACGGTTCATGAACGCACAGCTGCTAACAGTCTCTGGTTAGGGCATGCGTGTATGTGTTCTGGACAGATGGAAAACACAGATCACTGTGTGAATATGACCAGTGTGATGGGAAAGTGTAGTTCGCCAGCTTTCTGCCATAGCTTTTTTGATTACATTTTGAAAAGCTGCCACTGGCTTGAACCCAGCCGTAAACTGATGCTGCTGCTTAAAATGTATAATTAGAAATGGCACTGTAAATTGATGCCTTATTAGATTTCAAAATTGGATATTTTTCTGCGTAACTTGGTTTTTAAAAACACCCTGCATGAAATGTGTTGGTTGCATCTGCGTAATAAGCTCAGCATAGACTTGTTGTCCTAAATTAAATGCTAATGACCTTTTTACATGGACCTTTATAGATCAAAGAAGAGAACAAGCCAATCCCCAAGAGTTCAAAAGACAATGTAAGTGCCCAGGTATTCTGCAAACTAACAAATGAACTGCTCACAGAGAAGAGAGGAATTGCAAATTGAAAAGCACTCTGTCTATTTGTCCTTAGTTATACGTACCTAATTAGATATTTTCAGTTATTTGCAGAATAATATGTTGTAAGCTCCAAGTTCACGTGTTTTGACACAGGATGCAGAATTGTTGTCACAGGAAGCTCGTTTCAGTGGCTGCTTCAACAGTATACCATGTTAAGAATGAGTGTTTAAGAATAGCCAATTATTTACCAGTATATCTTTTATTTAACGCATATGGACCATTGATTTCTCACTTTTACACCTGCTACATGGTAATTTGCCTCTAAATGGTGTTATCTTGACTTGAAGACGGAGACAGTTTGTTCGATTCTCTATTATTCTGTTGATTGATGTGTAGCTGTTGCACAGCTGGTGGTAGATGTGCTTTGTCTGAGCGGGAGGTTGGTGGTTAAATCAAGAGCCTAAATTAACAAACTTACTAAATTTCAGTAAACCACTTTAATCAAAGTTAGAGTGGATATTTTTTTGGACAACAGCCTGAATTCTCTTTTAATAATAAGCATTTGTTATGATTTAAAGAGGCAAGATTTCGGTAAAAAGCAGGGTGTTTTATATTGAGTTTAAAAAACTTAGGCATCAGTGAGCTGTGTGCAAAGCCTGCTGACAGATAGACATTGTTTATACGGTATATCTCATAATCTACTGACAGAATCTGCTGGATATGTGTGTAGGAGTGAAGAGAGAGCGTGGTAGGGAGCAAGACGGGGTGTACTTTCAGTCTGAGTGTACAAATGCATGCTTGGAGAGGTGCTCCATGCAGAAATTTTAAGTGCAAAAGTCACTGAAGTGTTTTTATGCAATAGTTCACCTCCTCTGCTGTCTCTCTTCTCTCATGCATACAAACTTCCATATAATATGTCAACAGAAACCAGTATTCTAATCTACTTCCCTTTCACCTAGTTCATTGTGTTTGGTAGCCAAATGGTTTTGTTTTGCTTTGTCTTTTAGTGAGAAGGTACAATGTTTACAGCATTTACTATTGAAAGGCAGCTGTCTGAATAGGTTTAATTTCCTACAAAAGTTCTGATATATTTTTACTGAGTGGCCCCATGTGCATAGGAACTGACATAAAGACAGCATTGCATGATGTGCTGGTTGAGGAAATAATTAAAAACAACAATGTTTTGATATTTGTAATTTGTGTAATTTAAAGTTCTTTTCAATGATCTTTCCTCACTGACTTTTCTACATCGACCGTACCTGCTGGGTGTGTAGTCTGACAGCGATGGCAGCCTGAGTAGCCGTTCCCAGTCAGTGCCCTGTCTGGAGCCTGGCAGTAGCCTGCTGCGTGCCAAAAGTCCTCAGCCTGTTCGGGACGCACCAACAGAGATCCAGTCCCAACCTCAATTCAGACGAGTCAAAAGCCCCTCGCCCAACAGAGACAAGATGGGAAGCAGAAGGGTTTCTGAAGTTCCCAAGATGCCTGAGCGCTTCAAAAGCCCTGAGCCTCCCCGAGCTCCCTTGAGTCCTGAACCTTTACAGAATGGAGAAAGCAAAATGAATGGTACCCTCAATGGCAGTGTTAAGACTGCTGCTAGTGCTAGTCAACCAGAGCTCACAGAGGACTTGCAGGGTGGGACCCGTAAGAAGGTGGTAAAGGTGGTACGCAGAATGGTTAGGAGGGTAGTTCCTGCTGAAGAAGACACGGCAACAACCCCTGCAGCCATGTCCCCAGAACCACCTAAACCAGCTTTAGAACCACCGAAACCTGAACCAGCATCTGTTCCAAAAGTTATAAAGATGCCTGTGTTCTCCTTCAAACATGATTCCATAAAGAAGGAGGAAAGAGATGATATATCTGTTGGACTTACTAGTTTGATGACACGAGGCAGGACCAGGGAACCCCGTCAACGCATCCGCAAGGATGGAGCTCCTGAAAAAGAGGATGTGAAACCTGTAGAGAAATCTCAAGAGAAGGACATTTCTGGACCAGCACAAGATAAAACTGTGCCGAAAGTAGAGGCCTCAAAGACTCCAAGACAAGAGCCACAGACTTCAGCATCTGCTGCTACCTTGACGACTCCTAAGTCTCCTGCTTCACCACCAGCAGGATTCATCCCAACCCCAAAACCCAACCCACTCTCTCCCCCGTCTGGATTTGTTCCTACACCAAAACCCTTAGGATTCGTCCCCACTTCAAAACCATCTACTCTTTCCCCTCCAGCAGGCTTTATTCCTGCTCCAAAACCTTCTCCTGTGACTCCTGCTGGATTTGTTCCAACAGCTCCACCTTCAGCTCCTACTCCAGATCCCAAAAAACTGCCTGTTATCCCCAGTTCTACACCTGCTGTTTCTAAAGCAGCTGCTCCAACCGCTATTGGTAAAACCAACACCCTTAACCCCCCAGCCCCCAAAACAGATCCATTTGCCCCTCCATCAGGGTTCATTCCCACCAATAAACAGATGCCCATGAAGAAACCAGAGGTATTGATCACACTGATTACTTGGCTGCATGGATTGCTGTACTTCACTTAACTGTCTGAGGAGTGCACTAATGTGAATGGCGTGTACCACTAGTACTAAGATGATCCACTTTACAGTCTGTATGTAGTCTGTAGTATGTATTACGTAGTGGTTTGTAGCTCTTGAAATTGATGAAGTGGGCTTTTGGTTGTTTGACAACACCCTTCTCTTAGGCTTCTAACTCTGTCTCTGAGTTGCCTTTCTAGTATCTTTGTATTTAACAGGGCTGCATTTCCCAAAAGCATCGTAAGACTAAGTACAGTACATCGTAGACCCATTGCCACCAATGGAGCTACAATCAACTTAAGCTTATGATGCTTTTGGGAAACACTGCCCAGATCAGCCCACGACTTGTGGTTCCTGAATGCTGCTATTGGAAACCAACTTTAGTGTGCAGATCTTGCAAATTAATGGTGGGGTTTAAGACCGTTAGTAAACTAAGCCACCTCAGAGACCCACAGAGCCATTTACTAGTTTTGATTAGACAAGATTAGGAGCAATATACAGTACATCTGTGTGGACACTTTTGTAAGATCATGGACAGTAGATTTTATGGATTGGTTACTGGTTTGGTGTCACAACAAGCATAGTGTAGTGAATGCTGGATGGTTGATTTAGAGTGGTTTGGTTCTAGTATTTCAGATCTGAAGAAACTAATTTGTACTTGGTTGCATGGTTACTAACTTCAGTTTTTTTAAACAATACGTTTGTGACTTTGTGTGTGGTTTGGACATAATATTTGAAGGTGAAGACGGCCGTACGTATGCCACCAAGTCAAGCAGGGAGACCTTCTCCTGGGAGCATTTCTAAACCCTCTCTACCAACCTTGTCCAAAAAGGTGTGTGTTTGTGTGTGCGTTTAATTAAGATCACACTCTGCAGCAGTTAGATGATATGCCTGCTCAGCTCTGCAGGAAGGGAATGTAGCATGGCTAACATACACACTTGTGACTTTGCTTTCAGTCAAGTTCTGTGTAGAGCTTTTGCAATTTATTCTTTTGAATAAATTCATGTTGGCTACTATATAACATTACTCTATAACAAAGCTATGTGCGTAGTCTGAGTTAGACTCACCTCTTTTCGGTGGTCTGACCTATAGGAGAGTCCGCCACTGAGTCCCACAGAAGAAGCACAGAGACGGCTGGAGAGGATCTTCGCTGCACCTGTAATGCCTGTCCATTCCTCCTCTTCCTCTTGTCTTCATTTCTGCTTCCTCATCTATCTGACTCACTCACTCTCTCTCTGATGCTAAAATGTGCTTTATCCAGACTGTTTTACATGGCTCTGACTGCACTGGATGTAGACCCATAAATAACCCACTTTAAAGCTTGACAGCACTTATGCTGACTGAATACTCATGGGGAAATAGTTTAATACACTACATTGTTAATGAGGACAAGGGATTTTAAGGACATTAATGTGAGCAGAGTGACTACATAGTGCCTTTATATCTAATGGTTATGAACTCGGTCTCTTTATAAGTAATTTACGGCTTTATTCCAAACTCTAGTGAACCTGTCTTGATGGCAGTCCCAGAAATCTCTCATAAAAATAGCTTTAGGCAAAGTTTTAAACAAGCTAGGCTGAGACAAAAACTAAGCTTTCCCCCAATGTTTTCAGATCCCTTTTAAACAAAACAAAGAGGGAGAAGTTTCAAAATGGCAGCCAGTTTGAGAGAAACTCTGATTATACCTAATATTACTCCTGAAAAACATTCAGAATTTTTTGTTTCTCATAAAAATATGATAAAAATCTGCCCCCAAATAGAGAGTTTCAATATTTTTCAAGGCTTCGTATTTTAAGGATTCTCCCTTAGAGGGTAGCTGCCTATGTAGAGAGTAAACAACAAGGGAACTCACTTGGTTTTGGAATAGGGCTTGTATTGTATTCTGCATTATGGGCTGCTCTGCTACGAGACCAACAAATATGTGTTTTCCCCTCTTTGAAATAACTCAACCTTCTACTCTGATGTCTACCCTGTTGAAAAAACAGCATATGCTATGTTTTGAAACATGGCAGCTGGTTTGAGCTGGTTTAAGCTGGTCCTGAGCTGGTTATAAGTTGGTTATGAGCTTGTTTAAGCTGGTCATGTGCTTGTCTCAATCAGCTAGCTCCTGGACCAGGAGCTCATAACGAGGACCAGCTCATAACCAGCTCAGGACCAGTTAAAACCAGCTCATGACCAACTAAGGACTAGCTTTAACCTGCTGCCATGCTTCAAAACATACCTAATTCACTTAAACTCCATGTGTCTGGTTTTATAGTCCATTTTTGTCCTTCCTATATCACCATCTCATGCACTTTCAACTTTTGCTATGTGCTACAGTACAACTTTATTAACCTGCAGACAGGTTTTCATTGGTTCAGGCATGCCCATCTCACCTCCATGTGCCTGCTGTCCTTTCATCTGTGGGATACATGTCTCATCTCTACCTCTCTCTCTCATCCACCGCTGTCTCTGTGGCTGTGATTGTTTGGCTGGCTGGTCTAGCTGGAACCTGTGGCCAGTGCCTCTGCATCGTCTCAGGTACAGGGCCCCTCTGGGGACGGCTCTTCCCCCACAGCGCCCCTCCATGGCTTGGCCGGAGTGTGCGCTCGCGTGGCCTGTTGGAGTGTAAGCTCTCTGTTCCTCTTTTTAACCCACCCCCACCCTCATACATGGCCATACATGCTTTTGTGCTTGTGTTATCGACCTAAAATAGATTATTAGGCCTACATTTTTATTAATTCAAATATGTTGTTGGTTTTGCTAACTGAACTTGATTTGTTTATATATCATATCTTTGGTTAGAAGGATTGCCTGCTTGTTTATTGTGTATGAGTGATGATTTTAAACCAGTGTTGATGCAGTGCATGGTTACTCGGGGTTAGATATAACTGCATGAAACTTTCAGTGTGAGAATGAATTTGCTTCTGCTGCCCCACTGATCAGCTTATAAGTGAATAGCAGTGGATATGCTCTCTAATTGGTGAAGTCTTTGTCTCCTCATGCCTCAGGCTCTGAACATTACCTCATTTATGCATTACCTCATATCACCAACATAGTGTCTTTATAAATCCTCGTATCACTTTTCTGTGTTAACCGTGCTATTGTTAGCATCAATAGTGTTATGTTCAGATTTGTTTATATCTTTAATTTAAAATCAAAATCAAAAATGTAGCTGTAAAAACATGGGAAAATCTCTTGAAAAATGTCTGGCATGTTTGACCAAGTTAATAAAAAATATACTAAATGTATGTGTATAATATACATAATCTTTAAAAGAATCGTTAAAATCGTTATTAGATATAACCTTCACNCTGTTTGACCAAGTTAATAAAAAATATACTAAATGTATGTATATAATATACATAATCGTTAAAAGAATCGTTAAAATCGTTATTAGATATAACCTTCACTTGTTAAATATGTCCTGCTCTTGACAGGTTTCATGAGATTATCCCTGCCAAATGTTTATTTCCCGAAGGGTGACCATAGTGCCTTACACTGATATATCACATGATCAATAACCCTTTTTATTCACAGGATGCTTTAGATGCTGTGTATGTGGAGCTGAGGCAGGCTATTAAACTGATGAATGACTGTGTTTGAGAGATGCACATTATAAATTATGATGTCTAATGCTGCTCTTGCCTCCTCATGCCGACCTGCCGTCTCACAGGGACAGGTGGAGGAGGAGGATCCCGTGGCAATCCTAAAGGCAGACCATGCCGCTGCCGCCCATCCTAAGGTCTGCTTTCTGCTTTGTGTGTGCCGTAGTTCACCTGCATTATCCCACCTTTGACCTGTCGTGTCAGACTTGCCCTTGTGTTGTGGAGTGTTGTGCTCGCACCCATCCCATTTCATCGACAACACCCCAGCCGTAGAGCCGTGATTGAGAGAGTCACTCAGAGATAGCAAAACAACAAGACAATCTGGGTTCATCTAACATTTAATTAGCATTGGATTGTTATTAACTGTGCTGTAGTGTTTCTTACCCTTCCTTCACATGTGCCACTGTACTTGTAGAGTGTACCGGTTTATCTACAATAATAACATGGTATACTAACCAAACACCAGAGGAAAGAAGCTTGTGAACTGGAACACAATCAATGGATCACTGATATACTATCTCTCACTGTCAGCCCTTCACAGCGGTAGAGTTCATGTTCAGACCAGTGTGTGTAGGTCAAGCATGAGTGCAGTGGAATCAGACATGCCCAGACAACCAGAACATCAGGCTTGTAATCTGACCCCGTCCATCATTTGACGCCCGAGTTGGCTTCATCTACACCTGCCGTTAAACTCTTCCCATCTTGCATGACAGCCCACAGCATTTTAAGCTCATTTCCCACTGTAGACATTGGGAAACTGTTTTTTTTGGACTGATCTGGGACCTCTTTGTACTCTAATTGTTATTCTGTCAGCAGAGGTCTCAGATCAGGGTAAAAAGACCATTTCTGTGTCATTAAATGATAACAGTCTTTCTCTGATAAGTGTGGACAAATGCATGGAGTGGATTTGAAGCGTATCAGTGATGTTCCTGTTCAAAAGGCCTGTGTAAAGCCATAAATAATGAGTTTGACTGATGTTTCTCTCCTTCACAGGTGAAAACAGAGGAGCAGATAGCTGCAGAGCAAGCATGGTACGGTTCGGAGAAAGTGTGGCTGGTCCACAAGGATGGATTCTCTCTGGGTTAGTACGAAATCCGTGCAAAATGAACTCAGAGTATTAGTTTAAATTGAAGACAACAGAAAATGGCATTTTCTACTCATTTAACTTTCGTAATTTGACATATTCCTATGTGAAAATAGAATATTGAGCTAGAGTGTAAGAGAGAGTCATTTCAGAGGTGGAGAATGTTATTGCATTTTGATGAAAGATTATGGAAACATTTTCTCCCTTAGAATGTTTCGCACACAATAACACAAGGGACATTTATTAAGAAAGGAAATGGGGTCGATTTTGATTTTATGCCATTTGTAACTTAATACGGGTTTCATTACTATTACAATAAGAAGCGCTTTAATGGCACTAGAAGTCTGTTTTAATTTTGTTTCCGGGATGATGTTGTGTGCAATCAGAAATAAAAATATTCAAAGTGTTCTGTGGTGTTCTTTACAGCCACTGTGGTGAAGACAGAGGCTGGCAGTCTACCAGAGGGGAAAGTGAAAATCAAACTGGAGCATGATGGGACAGTACTGGACGTGGACGAGGATGACGTAGAGAAGGTCAGTTGTCCAGGCTGATTATGTGCGTTTCAGTATGCACAAATAAGAGATTTTATTCATAGTCAATATGAAAAATTCTATTTTCTAAATACATGTGACAGATAGTATTTTGAACAATCAATGTATGTTTAAGTTTTTCATTGTCATAACTGAACCTTCTGGTGACTTGTCTCTGGTGACATGCAGGACTTCTCCATTCATTTAGTCCTCTTAAAGCTTACCCCTGTAATCTTGTGTTCATGTGCCTCCATGTTTTAGTACAACAACCTCATCTCAAAATCCAATTAACAGGCAAAGGACAGAACGGGCTTTCCATATTATTGTGGCTTTAATGTTTTTATTAAATTGACAATAGAATTTTTATCTTTAACTACATGTTGCTACAGTATATGAACAACCATTTAATAATGACAAGTCTCACGAACCTTAAAGGGATAGTTCACCCAAAAATGAAAATTCTGTCATTAATTACTCACCCTCATGTCGTTCCAAACCTGTAAGACCTTCATTCATCTTCAGAACACAAATTAAGATATTTTTGATGAAATCCAAGAGCTTTCTGACTCTGCATAGACAGCAATGCAACTATCATGTTCAAGGCCCAGAAAGATAGTTAGGACATTGTTAAAATAGTGCATGTGACATCAGTGGTTCAACCATAATTTTAAGAAGAAATAGTTGAATAAAGTAATTTTTGTTTTCTTTTTGCACAAAAAGTATTCTCGTAGCTTCATAAAATCAAGGTTGAACCACTGATGTCACATGGACTATTGTAATGATGTCCTTACTACCTTTCTGGGCCTTGAACGTAGTAGTTGCATTGCTGTCTATGCAGGGTCAGAAAGCTCTCGGATTTCATCAAACATATCTTAATTTGTATTCCGAAGATAAACAAAGATCTTACGGGTTTGGAATGACATGAGAGTGAGTTATTATTGACAGAATTTTCATTTTTGGGTGAACTATTCTCTTAAGTACACAAACAGCTTCTGCAAATCTTCTAACTTCTGCAGAGATTTAGTGAATGATTTGTCAGACTGATTTAAACTAGACACGCTTGTTGAGCGCTTTTGTGTGATACATTAGAAGAAACGTCTTATAAGAGTCATTTTGTCAATGATGAGGTTTACGCTAGTCGTGCTGTGCTGGTTTTTGAGTGCAGCTAGAAAAACAAAAATGCAATACACAATCCCATCTCATCTCATTTCATCACATTCAGTTTAGATGGCACAATCACAACAGAAAACAATGATTCCTTTCACTGTGGTGCAGAGTAGCTGTGTGTATTTTAATGAGTCTGCAAGGGTTATTTGCAGAACTCTTCTACTATCTGGCCTGAATCCAGAGCAAAGTGAGAGTTAGACAGGCACAGGTGGGCCCTGGGTAACGTGCACAGGGAGGGAGAAAATGATGCCAGGATATGGGTCACAGAGAAACAGGTGGGATTTGGCCTAATTTTTAAAACAGACAGATTGACTTATTTAGACACACTGTGAAGTCTAATATAATTCTCTCTAATAGAATTTTCAGAGTTTGCACTATTAGGCCTTGATAAGGCATATGCTGGGCAATATTATCAACTCACTTCCAGCATAGCACATTCATACCTCCCGGTGAAGGGCAGCTCTGAGCTGATGATTTCCATAATGTTAAGACTGACCTCCAATCAAGTTTTTGAACCATCTGTTCAGTGAGAGAATTGCTAAGCTGGATCCAGAGTTGAGCTTGACAAGTTTTAAATTGCATTAAAGACTTGGCATCAAGTCTTGAGGCTATTATGGCTAAATCACATCAATTTAAAAACTCATACTCTTCTTTTTTTTTTTTTTTTTCAACTCTTTACATTAATCACTTGTCAGATTTCTTGCATTCTTTGACCTTTAACATTTAAAATCCTTCATTTCAGGCCAACCCGCCGTCATTTGACCGCTGTGAGGACTTGGCAGCTCTGCTCTACCTGAATGAGTCCAGTGTCATGCATTCCTTGCGCCAGCGCTATGGGGGAAATCTCATTCACACATACGCAGGGCCCAACATGGTGATCATCAACCCTACCAGCGCCCCCTCCATGTACTCAGAGAAGGTGAGAGCCCGTGTTTTCATCCAAATATGCTACTTCTTTACTATGTATAGCATCCAAATACCCAATATTCATTAAACAGTAGGTGACAAATACTCACATAACTTGTTCGTGAAATGCATATTATACTCTGACAGACTGTGATTATAGACGGAGCTGCTCACTATGGCAGCAATGCAATGTGTTATGGGTGCTATATTTTCTACAACTGTCCCTTCGTCGGTTAAACACACTAGGAAATAGGCAACTGAAAGCCGCTAATGAGCTTTATTGGTTTTCATGCAAGATAAATTACTACCCATAAAATGTAATTACAATCCAGAAGAGAATTTCTTTCGGTCATTGGTCCTAATTAAGTGATTTTGCATTATGGATCAAGCTGATTATGTGCCGTGATGAGTGTTTTCTGTATTCCAAAGCTGCAAGTATGATATATGTGAAAATGTTATTGCACTTGTGCTGGAAAGATCGGTTACGCCAACTTTCTTTTCAAATTAACAGCTATTGATTTTCCCTTCATTGGAAAATGAATGTTTATGGGTTTACATTTGAGGCTATAAGGTTTCCATTATTGACTTTTCTGTTGTACAGAAAATAAACACTCTGTAATACATTAAGATTATTAGATTATTAGTTTGGCCTGTAAGCTCCTTGCTTTTGCTTTCCCAACAATGATCTTCATTAAGCTTGTTGGGCAAGAGGCATAAAGAAAATGAATGTGTTTGTCAATGTGTTAGAAGTTTATTTTTTTTCTCTCTCTGTCGTTTCAGGTGATGCACATGTTCAAAGGCTGTCGACGAGAAGACACAGCCCCACATATATATGCAGTGGCCCAATCCGCCTACCGAAATCTTTTGACAACACGACAGGACCAGTCCATCGTGCTGCTGGGAAAGAGCGGCAGTGGCAAGACCACAAACTGCCAGCATTTAGTCCAGTACCTGGTGTCTATCGCTGGCAGCACTGGAAAGATCTTTACGGGTACAGAAACAAGAGCCATAATAAACTCCTAATATTTTTAAATGAGATTCTAGTGATGCACCAAAATTTTGGCAAACGTTGAATGTGTTTGATCTTAACTTAACCTAACCTCCAATCTGAAATTTGCATACATTTGTAAAAGTGCAATACGATGTAAAAACATTTGAATTTAATAATAGAAGCTACTAATGGCCGATATACTATGGTCATTATGCATTGCCATTTTTAGCTGTGTAGTATCTCACCATGTGCTTGAAAAGCTTGAACAGCCTGTNCGAATTTAATAATAGAAGCTACTAATGGCCAATATACTATGGTCATTACGCATTGCCATTTTTAGCTGCGTAGTATCTCACCATGTGCTTGAAAAGCTTGAACAGCCTGTGGTAAAGGGTGAATGGACGGGTGTCATGCGGTCACTGGAAATGGGCTTGTATAGCGTGGAGAGAGTGTGAGCGCTGGGAAGAGGGTGACAGATGAGGGCTGTGCTAATGATGCCCACTAAAGCACTCTGATAATTAGCCGTCATCAAGGCCTGCTCAACCCCTGCTTGGTCAATAATGACCTAATGAAGACTACAGTGCTCATCAACTATACCATTAAAGAGGCCTTGATGTTATCTCCATATGCTCGACTCTGTATGCAGGATCCTCTCTTCTAGTGCGGTCAGTGTTCAAGAGTGTGTCCGTTACTTAAATATTAATGTGTGTCTCCTCCAGCTGAGAAATGGCAAGCGGTCTACACAATCCTAGAGGCCTTTGGAAACAGTGCCACCTCCATGAATAATAACGCCAGCCGCTTCTCCCAGATCGTCTCGCTGGATTTTGACCAGGCTGGTCAGGTGGCCTCTGCCTCCATCCAGGTTTGTTTACATAGTACTGGGTCATATCTAAATTATATAAAATGCACATTGCAGTAATTTTATGACTTATAGTTAAATGGCAATCCTTCATCTATCCACCCACCTTGCTACCTCTAATGCCCTTTTAATAAAATAATGTTTAATTCAGTAATGAATAATAATAGTTTTAATAATTGAATCATTTTATAGTACAGTACTTTAAAGTTACCCTTTTAAAATGGGGAAAGGATATCATTCCTATATTGTAATAAAATACAAATGTTTGTTTATAATGTTTTGTTGAAGACTCATTAATCTTTTTCTTTTATATGTAGACCATGCTGTTGGAGAAGCTGAGAGTGGTGAAACGACCAGAGACTGAGTCCACTTTTAATGTTTTTTATTACATGATGGCTGGAGCAGACAGCACACTTAGGTAATCTCCCAATAATTGTAAGCATGTGATTTTTTCAGTTATTATGTTTGACCCCCACTTTTCTGCTCTCAGAAAGCATTCAGTATTGAAGAAATCTGTATATATCTGATCTAAATAACTGTGTATCTAAATAACTGTATAATTTAATAACTTGATTTTTGTATTTCAATTTTTCTGCAGAACGGAGTTGCATTTTAAC
>SCHK01207037.1:0-11028 GCA_004124795.1 Poropuntius huangchuchieni
GAAAATGAAATCGCAATTTTTATTATTTTTTGGGAACACTCAACTGACGTTATGAAGCGAGTTTGGACTAAAAACGTTATTAAATGTGGTATTTTCACATGCTTTCAGATGGAGCAGCATTTACTACACAGAGCCGTAGTTCTCTGACAAGCTACGCAAACAGCTGTCATTATCGCAAACGATTTCTTTGATTTCATAATCGCACAATTTTTTTGCATAGCTTGTCAGCTCTGTGTAGTAAATGCTGCTCCATCTGAAAGCAGGTGATGGATATTTACTACTAATCACAGAACTGGCTTTACTGACAAGATGTTCAAATATTCAAAATTGATATAAGCACATGTACTTCATGTTTAACCAAACTCTCTCTTCCACAGGTGTACTCCACGCCACCTTGTAAGAATAACATTGCACAAGACGAAGGGAATTACGACTTTCCGCAGCCTTCGAAGCACAAGCAAGAATGTATATATGATGTTCCACCACCGTCACTCTCCAAAGCTCCCCCATGCTCCAACTACGACTTCCCGCCCAGCTCTGAGCCGATGTCCCGAAAGGGCATGAATGACAGCGCTGGCATCTACGATGTTCCCGCCAGCCAACTGGCTGCAAGTGGATCTCAGGACTTGTACGATATTCCACGTGGAATGCCGCAGAATCGTCATGCTTCTTCTGAAAGAGACAGAAATAAATCAGTTTACGATATTCCACCAGGAGACTCTCGGTTACTCGGTGACGTGACCGAAGGCGTCAACCGCTTGTCGTTTTCTAGCACAGGAAGCACTCGCAGTAGTATGTCAACTTCCTCTTCTTCCGCCGGATCGCCTGCCGAGAGCCGGCTAGCGTTGGATCTAGACTCTGCAGTCCAGAGGTTAAGTCGTCTTCAGCAAGGTCTGGAGTCTTCGGTTTGTGCACTGCAAACTCTTGCGGCATCGCCTCACTGGCGAACATACAGCTTCATGGAGCGTCACGCCAACGAGGTCCGCGTTTCATTGGAGCGCATCAAGTGTGCGCTCACAGATTTTCTCGTATTTGGCCGTGGAGCAGCTGCAAACGCCACCACGTTGTCCGATCAAGGACTTCACTCCAAGCTGCGACGCCAGTTGCAACGTCTAGAAGATTCCCATCAGATTCTTCAACAAACACACCAAACCTTAGAAAACAATTGCTGGGCGCTTAATATCCTAGTAACGGGTGCCAAGCATCAGAACAAGAGTGACGAACTGGAACGTTTTGTAATGGTGTCACGGACAATGCCTGACGATGCCAAGCAGCTGGCTTCAACAATAGGGGGCAGCGCAGAGCTGCTTTTCCGAAGAGCACCAATAGAGGGCATCGTTCACCCCTTTACTTGCACCCCAACAGAGGACGACAGCTACGGAGCCCAGACCAAACCTTTCCCCGTATCTCACGACAAAGCAAACATGAACAGCGAGAAGTGCGTTAAAAGCTGGATGGAAGATTATGACTACGTCCACCTACAGGTAAGAATCAGATCTATATATCTATCCATCCATCCATCCGTCCATCATCTTCATACTTAAAAGCAGATTGTCTTTGAAAAGAAATTAACAGAGATATAACAGGGATGTATGCTTATTTTTTGGGAGTTAGCACTAAAAAACTCATTAGCGCAATTGAATGGCAAAGAATAATAAAATTGTTTTGTTTTTCATTAACATTTTTATTATAGAAAAACTTTTAGGTCAAAATTAGAGTTATTCACCCTCATTTATAACTAAATTCATGCAGAAATATTGCATTGCTCAACTGTAGCGGGAAACTGTTGAAAAACAGTCCATCCGCTTTAGTCTATCATCTGTTAATCCTGGATGCAGAGATTAGGAATGAGATCCCTTACATTTGAGCATGCTGTTGGGATTAAAATATAAGCATGTTCTTCAATCTCATGCAGAAGGCTAAAAGATGATAGTTTAGATGCTGCCAGAACAGGGTTTTGAAGAAAAGAAAAAGAGAAGATTGCTTATTCAAATTCAGTTCACAAGACAAATAAAGACAGACTTTAATTTGAATTAAAAAGGGATTAGTTTAATACCACAGTGGCNTAGACAAATAAAGACAGACTTTCTAATTTGAATTAAAAAGGGATTAGTTTAATACCACAGTGGCCTTTGGCTGCTTACTGAGGCATTAAAATGCTAGTTTCTGCTTTTGAAACAAATGGTTTCGACTTGCTGACTGACCTTTTGTTATTTTTGCAGGGAAAAGATGAATTCGAACGTCAACAGAAGGAACTTTTAGAGAAGGAGAACATCACCAAACAAAACAAGGTCCAACTCGGACAAGAACAGGTAAACGACACGGGCACATAAACATCATCAGCTTGTGCGTCAGTCATCAATGAATAGGGAGGTAGCTTATGATTAATAATACGGAAATATGGAGTGACAGATGCTTTATCAACCTCAGAATGGATAAGAATAGAAACCGCAGAAGAATATGACTTCAGTTGTGAACACATTAGGTGAAAGAACAGAAGTTTTCTTCACACATCAGGAATAAATGACTCATCACCAGTGAAAGGCTTTTGTTGACCAAGTCAGTTAACAACTGCATCATATGAGATGTTAAGGTGTCCATAAGTTTTATTAAACTATAGGTATTTAAAAATAAACTATACCTATATATTACATTTTTCATATTGTATTTTTCATTTCATTATTTAAAAAGGTCCACTAGTAAAGATTTATTATTCTACATTTTTTTTTTATGATAATGATAACTTTAAATAGTTATAACACAGAATTTGTTTCTCTCACTTAACAGCTGAACCAGTTCAAACAGCTCGAACAGGAAGTGATCAAACCTGTAGAGAACGACATCACCAAATGGATCTCCCACCAACATTCAACAGGCTCCTCCTCCTCTTCCTCAGACTCCTCCTCTAATTTCTCCATGGGAGGCGGAGCTCCGATATGTTTGCGTGATCGCCAACTGTTGGGTTTCTACGCGGACCAATGCGAACAGCACTTTGTGACACTGTTGAATGCAGTAGACGCTTTTTTCGGCTGTGTAAAGGCGGGGCAACCTCCACGAATCTTCGTTGCGCATAGCAAGTTCGTCATCCTCAGTGCCCACAAACTTGTGTTTATCGGGGACACACTGTCGAGACAAGCCTCGGTGGCTGAAGTGGCAAATCGCGTCATGAACTTAAGCAACATGCTGTGCGAGATGCTAAAGACAGTCGTGGGTGCCACCAAAATAGCGGCCCTTCACTATCCCAACACGGCCGCTGTGCAAGAAATGGTAGATCGCGTGACGGACCTCTCGCACTTGGCACAACAATTTAAAGTGCAGCTCTCGCAGATGGCGGGATTGTGATGTCACTAACTTCTGAACAAAGACTGTCATTTTAACATATATATATATTTATACTCCTATAGATGCATCACTGAAAATTGTTTTTTGTAAATAGTCCTGCTTTCTGTAAATATTTGGCTCTATATTTTGTGTAGATTTGTTTTATATAATAATGATAATAATATTAACTGTATGAATAGAAATGCATTTGTAGAGTGACTGTTAACATTCCTGATCGTTTTGTGTATTAGGCACCTTACAAGTTGTCCATAACTGCTAATTATTGTGTATTGCTGAACGCCAGAACCTACAAAATGGAAATAGTTTGTTTTGAAAATGTGCTGTATTGTGTGACACATACTCTGCCGAGAGAACGGTATGAACAAAGTAAAAGATTTCTCTGTCTTTGCTATACAAATGGTGTTTCACTTGTTTTTGTTTGAACATTGTGGTAGGGGAATCTCACAAAAAAATATGTTCCAGGTCATATTTTACCCCAAAACTAAAAATAAATTACATTTTGTAGACGCTTGCTTTAGAATCATTCATTTTTTTCGGCATTGTGGCAATTTTTTAGGACAACTGAATGCTTTTGCTCACGTTTTTATTAATGTAATGCAGAAAATTACTGTAATTCATTACTGTATCATGACAAAAATAAATGTACATATATACAATACATATAAAGTATTTTTACATCACGGCAGTATTTGTTTTACTACCTTTATGCTTATTTAAAAAATACTGAATTACAGTATTTTATTACATTAAAAAAAATCTATATTTGTGTTTTTATTAAAATGTCACAATNATATTTTTACATCATGGCAGTATTTGTTTTACTACCTTTATACTTATTTAAAAAATACTGAATTACAGTATTTCATTACATAAAAAAAAAATCTATATTTGTGTTTTTATTAAAATGTCACAATGCAATAAAAAAAAAAACTCAATGCAGCTGCAAAAATAATTTTTTTTTGTGGTGAAATGTGACCCAGACATGTTTTCATGAGATTCATTCTGCTATCGCGGCACAGCTAACCAAGTAAACCATGTTAAACAAACGTGAAATCTGGCAGAAGCGAGGAAGATGTTTTCCCAAGAGCTTTCACCCCTCCATTAACATAACTCAATGTCCCACCGATCCATAATTCCCAAAGTATTATCAGATGATCCAATTGGACAGATATAATCTGATTAAAAAAAGACCTTAGATGGATGTGAGCGTCCCAAACCATCTCTTTGGACCTTACTGACTAATACTTTCCATTCCAGGCTGTAATGAAACGAGCATGTATCATGGCTCATGTGGGTAAGCGGCGATGATGAGAGGCCATGCTAAAGGGATTGAAGAGTAAGTCGAGCACGGCCTGGACAGAGTGTCACACCATATTATCATTAACATTAACCTGCTGGAACATTCGGAGCACCACATGTCTGCCCAATCTAATTTGGTAGGTTTTTTATTTTGCCATTTCATCTTAAAATACGAGTAATTCGACTTTTCCTCATTTAACAATGTTTTTAACAGATGCACAAGATGATTTAGCGTGTGGCCTGCGGTGAGATGAAGGACATTAGCTCATGCAGCAGGTGCTCTGCGGCTTTATGCAGCTGTGCACCAGTTTCACCAACCATTACCAGTGGCTAATGGGTAAATTTTTGATGGATCACTCCCTGCACACTGCAGGCTCATAATAGAGACATTTGTTACATACAGCAGCATTATATTGTGGTTGTTTTTTTTCCATAAAGGAATAATCCAGATTGTGTACAACTTGGTTTTGCATCTGCTGCATGTTGTTGATTACCACTAACGATAATCTCAATTTGTCCCATAATTCATTCAACTGTAGGTTTCTATTAAATTAAACGCTCTTACAAATGAACAAATTGCTGTAATTGTTTGTATGTGAAAACAAATGAGAAACTGGTTTACAACAGTATACTTGCAATGGAAGCCATTTAAAACATTTAAAAAAAGAAACGCTGTAAAAAATTCCACCTAATTCAACTTAGAAGGAATAACTCTCACTCTAAAATGAAAAAATGTTGAAAATTTACACCAAGATGCAGGTGAGCTTGTTTCTTTGTCAGAACTGATTTAGCATTACATCACTTGCTCACCAATGGATCCTCTGCAGTGAATGGGTGCCGTCAGAATTCATTTCAAACAGCTGATAAAAACAATAATCCACAATAAATTACACATAACGGTTCACCTGCCTAAATTCTATGCAACTTTACAGATCTAACAACACATAAGCTATTTGTACACAACATATTTTTCTATTTAATCCCTTAGGATCAGCATTTAATCTGCACTCAGAACTTAAAGACGCTGAGATGAATTGCAAAACATCTTCAAACACCACATAAATCATCTTGAAAATAAATTTTGCATGCCGTTGGTCATTCTTTTGTGCTTCTAGAACATTCACCCTCTTTTAGGCTTGGTAACGAATGCTAACAATCTTGCTGGGAACCGAGGAACGCCAACTCGCAAATCTCCGTAAAAGCATCAGCATCCACTGACTGGCATTTACACGTAATTAACGATTTAAACATTTTCCGCATTCAGGACTAAGTTCTCCTCGGGGGAAACAAAGAGAAAGCCTTTTGAAAAAAAAAAACTTTCATTAAACATGGTGAGAGAGCGGTAAATTCTTCCCATCGCTCTCCCCAGACCCTTTCCTAGTGATTTATCTCACTCTTATAATGGCATCAGGGGGAGTGCTGCGGTCTTGGATGTGTCTCGAGCTGGATCTGCACTGAATTAAAGAGCTTGAGGAGGAAGGGATGAGTTATCCAATCACTGCATCATGGCTTACACTAAATAAGTCAACCAACCAGATTCACCTCTTCAAGTGAACTTAATGGAAACAACATATTTCTTTTGGTATTCAGGAAGCCCAAAAAGCACAAGCATTATTTGCAACTTGCATAATCCAAAATGAGACAACAGTGAAACAAAACGGTAAATCAGATTAACCCCTAACATAATTCTTTCACGTTTTATGTTTAGTCACCGACAAGCTAGGGTTTTCTGTTTTTCCATGAGTCTTTAGGGTACAATTCAGTATAATTTTGAATGGAAACCAGTTTTGGGACATCTTAAGCCCTCACACAAGCTATACCTAGTTTTTGAACACACCAGGTGCTAATAATATATTTTTCTATCTAGATGTTAACGGTTACATACAAATACAAAAAGTACACAATATCTAGGGGTCTGCGGTATCAAAATGCAAGTATACCTACTTTTCCATGTCCAGTATTTGCATAATTTTAGTATGTAATAGATGTATGTGAATGTGAGCACCGTTAAGCATTAGCCTAAACCATTTCCAAACACTTCCAAAAAACCTTTAATGACCCCTAATGTTGACATGCAACAGCAAGAAAGGTCCCTTACATTGCTGCGCACGTTTGCTGTGTCACAAACAATGACACCACAGGTTTGTAGCCATGATGTTGCAACCCTGAAGCAGAAAAGCAAGAGTAAGGTGGAAAAAAAGAGAACGGGAAGACCTGACCTGTGAAAACAGTGGCGACCAGAGCAGCGCTGGCGATGTCATTTCCGTGGCTTACCACAACTATTTCCTGTGAAGTATTCTAAGGCCTCAAAATTACAGCTTCTGTGCATGGCAAAGCCTCTGTTACCTCTTTCATTTCGTAAATGCTGCATATATTTCAATAGATTTTAAAACGTTGTGGACAGACAAAGGGGTAGGCACCTCTCTTTAAAAATATATTCTGACAGTTTATGCATAAGTGCTTGACATCTTGCGTTTCTGGTCAAACACTGCTGGCAAAGTTTTTCTGAGCTCTTTCATTTCATTTACCCATCGTATATTTTATATTTTACCATGTTTAAAAAAAAATATGGCTAGAGAGATGACCATGAACTCTTTTAAATACGGTCTGCTGCTAATTAAAACATGTCCACTGCATGCAGCTTCCAGCAGGTGGCGCTCGGGTGATCAGTTTCTTCCTTTTTTTCTTGGCCTATTTGGCACCAAAAGTGTAATTATTAATTATTCAAACATATTAATTAATTAATACCGCCCAAGCAGTCTCTATAAATGTTTAAGTCTAAATAAAATACCCTGTACAGTAATCACAAACGACTTTGATCACATTTGTATTCTTAATAACATTTAATGTAATGTGACATTCAGTAATCTATGTATATATCTATCTCGCCTTCAGGCTCTGGTGTTATTTTATTCGCATTTACTGCCATCTGGTGGGCTTTTTTTTGTAGTGCAGCAAAAGTATTTCAGCTGAACTTTTCATGTTTATATTCACTGAAGCAAGTGCACAATAATATAATTAAAGTTATACTGCAAATTCTAAAAGTGTTATTATTAGTATGAAGTTCTAATTTAGAAGCATTATTATTGTTGTTATTAGACTGGTTGAAAAAGTTTACACCTTGAGGCCCTTCTGTATTCTTTTATCCGCCTTTTACTGCCACCTTGTGGACATCTTTAGTAGTGCAGCAAAATTTGCTGACGCAGAGGTGGTGGTAAGAGTGCTTTTGCATTTGTTAATAATAATACGATTGACATAAAATTAATGCATTATGATAATAAATGATGCCGTACCATTATTAAACAACAAAAGTAGGCCCTACTAATACTATAATGGGGTTTAAATGTCAGCACACCTACTTATATGTTAATATATGCAGTATATAATCATTCTATTTTTTTCTATTAAAGACTGATTAAAGCCAGTCAGTTTACATTTTAAACTAAAAGCCAATTTAAGGCAATTACATTTTATGAAAACTCTTCACAACTTTAGGATTTACGGTGTTATTGTATTCGCATTTGTACTGCCATCCAGTGGACATGTTTTGTACTACAGCAAAATCACTACAGTCGTACCAGGTAAATTCATATGGCCACCAAACTGATTATAAAATATAAACCCAGGTGTTTTATGAGTAAGTACTGATTACCGAAATTACAAAACAATACCTGAGAAAAGAACTGTCTTTTAAATTACAGCAATAAGCCTCCTGAGACTGTCAGAGTTAAGTTTTAAAAGTATAATTAAAACATGCATAAAAAATGAGCACTGAGGTCAGAGTTCACATAAACAACTTAAATGTTTTTTGAAATATATTTATTATGAAGGGGAAACATCTACTGTCATAAAAGGGACCAAAAAAAGTAAAAGGACATGTAACAAAACATGTGACCGTCTACACTGGTGATAACGGCATTTCTTCAGAAGCTGGCCTGTGGACAGTTTCACGCACAGGCAGGGTCAGCTGACCTGAGGTCAGTGCAGCATTTCTAGCTCTAATGCTTCTCTAAAGCTGGGAACAGCAGGAGTATCCGAGATCCATCCGCTCTAACAGGACAACTTCAACCCAAGCCAGAGGCACGCGGATGCGGAGCGGAGGCGACTGATGGCAGCCATTATAAAGCACTATGCTGTGTTGGGAGCGAAGGATATTTTACATGAACATCATCCTAATGTGCCTATTCTTAACATTGTTTGGGTGTGCAGTCCTGTCAAAATGTTTGTTTACTTTGTGACAAATAAAGAAGCTTTCATTGCACTTGCTGGACAAAATTTGTATCGAAGCCTGTTTCAGTCACGAAAAAAAAGATCATTAAAAGGTAAGTGCGACTTTTAACTTCTTCACAGTTATTTTTTCTCAAAAAAATAAACTAAATAAAAAAAATAATAATTCTGGAAAAAAAAAAAATCAATTGTGAGGTGTTTTTTTGTTTTTTTTTACACAATAGTAAACTTACAATTTTGTCTTTTTGTTTCTGCCATGGAATAAAAAAAATGAAACAGGTAATACAATTCTGAGATATAAAAATTACAATCATAAAAAGAAAAATCTAAATTGTAAGAAAATAAGTCAGAATTATGAGAAAAGAGTCAGAATTGTTAAATATAAATTCAGAATTGTGAGACATAAACTTGCAATTACAAGGATAAAAAGTCAGAACTGTGAGATATAAACTCAGAATTGTGATATGTCTATACCTCTCAATTTTGTTTTTCCATCAGTAATTACCTTTTTTTTTATTCCGTGGCGGAAACGGCTTCCATACGTGTCAGAACCAGTGTGGTGTCAGTGTGAATAGTAGTGCTGTTAGCTCACAGAAACACTGGACGTTTGGTCATCAGCTTGTTTTTTTGTGAGCTTGAGTCAGATTGGTTAAACAGTAACAAATACATATCGATACGCTCTCACGTAAATATACTATACATCCGGACCGGAGGGTAGCAGCGTGTTAGTCGGGACATGAACGTGTGGCTCAGCTGGTTCATAGAAAAAACCGTGCCTTCAGACGGGCTGTGAACGAGTGTAACCATGATGAGTGGATGTGAAGGAGAGCACAGTGACTGATGCAGGTCCGTTACACAAGAAATGACCTCACGTCCAGCCTAAAACAGCATAACGGTTATGACGGTGAACTGGAGGAGATCTGGCTCAGGGCTCTATGTAGTGCTGTCAGGAGGGACGATCCTTTGGCGAGCGCTTTTGGGTCTGTGGCGGGGCGTCGGGGGCGAGCTGCGCTCACTCTCGGACTCGGAGGGCTCGGTTTCGGCCTGCGGAGAACCGGTGTCTCCCACCAACTCCCGCAGGAACTTAAACTTAGACAGGAAGAGCTGCCACACCACGTACCACCCTGCGAGAAATACACAAAAACACTTTCAATGTGTGGCTGTCAAGAGTACACTGGAACTAGGAGTGAGACGATACGCCTTTGCATTTCTATCTCGAATTCGACTCTGGTTCAGACTGAAGCATTTGCATTAACTGTATGATAAAGCACAGATTCAGCTGGTATTTGCAAAATTAAGCGAGCTAATGCACTTCAGACGCCTGACAAATCTGATTTCATTCTGCTGAGAAATGTTTGGCCGTTTGTAGACAGCTGTTAAATGTTTTTGTGTTAATCCAACCAAGTTTAATGTTACAAACTTTTAAGATTTTAGTTACACTATGTAATGTCAAAATAATACTCAAATGTAACATTTGTAACATAAAACTAATGAGAATCATAATAAGAATCAAATGTAAATCATCTGAATGCATTATGGTAATAAGAATTTAGTGGGAAAATGTCAACATTTTCTCAATATTAATTTTATGCAAAATACAGTTCGTGACAATTTGTTTCCCTTTCATTATTGGGTAAAATATGAAAAGTAAAGTAATTACTCAAATACGAATAAAAATAAAATCAAATGTAAAACATATGGAATATTACAGTAATAAGACTTTACTAGAAAAATGTACAACAATTAAAAAAAATAATAATAATACTAATAATAAAGCAAATGCAAAATATCCTAAAAATCTTAAAATAACAGGGTTTTTTTTACTTTGTGAAGAGATATGAATTCATAATAAGAATAAATCTGGATGCATTATTTGAATTTGGTGGGAAAATGTCAAACTTTTCTCAATATTTTATTTATGCAAAATATAATTTATTTTTTCTCTCTCATTTTTGGGTACAATATGAAGTAAAACAATTCAAATAAAAATAAAAATAAAAATAGAATCAAATGTAAAACATGGAACATTATGGTAATAAGGAAAATGTAGGAAACTAGGAAAATGTAATAATAATAATAATAATAATAATAATAATGTCAATGGAAAACATCCTAAAATCCTTAACATCACAATTTTTTTTTTTACTTTTGGAAGAAATA
>SCHK01207115.1:1471-16476 GCA_004124795.1 Poropuntius huangchuchieni
CAGAGTATTGAGTGCATAAATGAACATATACTTTAAAAAACTTTTCTGTTTTGCAAATCCTTTTTTGATTGGTCTTAGAAAATATTGTAATATTTTGAGATACTGGATTTTTGACTTTCATGAGCTGTAAGCTCTAATAATCAAAATTAAATAAATAAAAAATTTTTTTAAATGTTTTACTTTACATGTAATGAATGTAGAATATATGAAAGTTTCACTTTTGAAATAAGTTACAAAAAAGAGAATTAAAGATGAGATGCACCTGTATATGTGCGTGTTTGTGTGTACTGCTGTCAAAACCACTCAAATGGTCATACTTTTTACTTTTGATAATAATAATAATATTAAATTCATTTATTTTATTTAGCTTGTTTGACTATAAGGTAACACCTAAACAGTAACTTTATCAGTTGTTAATATCTTCCTAACTACATAGGCTATACAACTGCACATATTTTCCATAGACTGGGCTTTGCATTTCTTCACAGTTTGGTGTCATTTTTAGTGGCCAAGTAGAGGTCAATGTTTGTTTAAATGCATTCCTCATACCAGTGAGGATTCCAGGCAATGTGATGACATTTTACAAACACGTTTTGAAATGATGGAATTATGAAATGATGGAGCGTTATGAAATGATGGAAATACAAACAACAGTGGTTTTGCAACAGCGTTATTAAACAAAAGCTTCATAACATACAGACAGAAGAAGGAAAATTACCACTTAACCACTTAGGCTACGCGATGTTTTTATTTATTTATTTATTTTTTTTAAGAAAATCAATCACTTCAACTGTAAACCTGTCCGGGGACATTTTGTGTCACACCACTAAACTACTTCAAGTCACATCACCGTACACATTGAGCAACAGTGCAGACGAACAACGCTATTTCACAGATCACATCAACATACTTTACCTGAGGTAGAATTTGATTTGGAAGACCTGTTGAAAGACAAAACTGTCCTCAACTGAAAGTCGTCTGAATCTCATATTACAGGTTCCTTCGCCAAGAACCCCACAAAACCCATACTTTGTAATCTCTTTTTTCGGTTTTGCGGTGTTCGAGACAAAATGAAAACTTCAAAGATTCTTATGACAATGACCACAAAACTTTAAGAAGGCACATCTAATTATTCAAGCAAACCTGGTAAGTGTATCTTCTGGCGTTAGTCTGCGTTTGCCAATTACTTACATAACCAATTTAGATAACTGCCGCCCCTATCATTACCCTAACTTTATGAAAGAATGACAAATCTTTTGATACTGCATATACTGTACAAACAGGTGTTATATAACCTGCTTTCAAAATGTAGCCTACTTTTGTAATTTAAATGCCACTGAAATGTATGTGGCACGACTCCAATAAAAACATGCCAAGTCATTGCTGCGGATAAGGAAAACGACTCAGAAATGGTTTTGAGATAACTTAGGGAGATTATAGTCTTAAATCAATGTATTGTGCACTAATCGCCTTTATCAAAAGTGACAAGACGGTGCAGTGTGAACGTGCATTAAAGCACAGCTCGTGTACAGTCATTATGGCTGCGAGAGAGACTGCCATCAAAACGATGATCATATTTCCCACAAAAGTTATAAATAAAAGTTTTAATGAGAGGTGGCACTGTAGTCAAGTGGGTAATATTTAACAAGAGCAGATAAACACCAGGAAAATGAAATGAAAAAAAAAAAAAGTTTAAAAAATACCATGACAGAGCAATCTTACTTGTCATCTTACATCTTACAAATTAAGGTATTTTTTAAATTGCACTCAAATAACTAATTAATTATATTTCAAATGAAAGACAGTGCAAAATGTAAAGATAAAAAAGCTTTATTGACACAAGTTTTGTGATCAAAAGAACAAAAGATGTGGATGCAAAGCTTAACTAAAAATAATTTAAATTTGTTTCCCACTCTCCCCTTCATATGGGGTAATATATTCCCTGTGGGAAAATATTTATGGGCAACTGCAATATGACCAAAATTGCATTTTAAAAAAGTGACCTTATTAAAGTATACAGCAAACATGTGAAGCAAGACCAAATCTTGCATTTCATTTGTGAGCAGTCTGAATAAATAGATAGTGCACAAGAGAGGAAAAGCAACAAAACGGGATATGATAATGACCTCACTTTTCCCCGAGGACCTGCATCTGAGTCCCACCCTGTTTAAACCAGAATCTGTTTATTTTAGAATGGGTTGAAGCTGCTGAAACGATTCCTAGCTTTCATTCCTATTAGTCTGAACTCGGCCATCAGCCTTTTTCCTCATGTATTATGTTCTTCTACAAAGGTACAGTAAGATTGTTTCTCTTAAATAAAAAAATAGTATAATTTGGGAAGCTACATTTTAGGATCTGCCATGTTCAATTTTGGACATTCATGTTTGTTTGGTTTATTTTTCCTGGAGACATAATGATCCTTTTTCACTAAATGCGAAGCACAAGAGGATCACGTCAGGTTTAAACCCATTCCTTTCATTTAGCTTTCAAAATACACGTGCAACGTTTTTCCACCCCGACTCGAAAAGAGACCTGACCTCTTTGTATAATTTGCAATTATACATACAGTCTGTGCTAGTCAAAAGGAATATACAGATGACACGAAAGAGAAAAGGAATATGACTATTTACAGACCACGGATATTTCTCTTCTGCATCACTATAAATCTTTATGAAATATACAGAATTTCAATGTTCATGAGCAGACTCAGTTGGCCTGGGCGATGCGGGAGTCTGAGCCAATGAAGTTGAGCATTGTCTGGACCAACTCTGGCAGATCATAGTCGTGCTTCCAGCCCCAGTCATTGCGTGCGTTGCTGTCATCAAAGTTCATGGGCCAACTGTCAGCTATACGGATGAAAAACAAGCATTTCTGTACCATTTGCACCATTTATTTGTACCAAAATGTTTGAGGGAAGTGAAGATGTTTTGGATCATACCTATAGCCTGTCGTACAGAGTCAATCTCATATGTGACCTGAAGATCAGGCAGCTGTTTTTGGACCTCGTTGGCAAGTTCCTCTGGAGTGAAGCTCATGGCATTGATGTTGTAGGTGCGCATACTGAGCGACTCCGCTGGCGCCTCCATCACCTCCAGCGTGGCCCGCAAACAGTCATCAATGTACATCATGGGAAGCCGTGTGTCTGGTTTTAAGTTGCACTCAAACTTGCCGGTCTTGACGGCGTCGTGGAAAATCTGCACTGCGTAGTCTGGAAAAGCCAATAGAGACAGACTTTTATGATTCATTGCTGTTTTTCTGGTAACCAGTCTCATCTAACACATATGCAACAGTATGACGGTAACAGCTGTCGAAGCACTTTTCAGGTTTTTACATGTGACTTCAAGCAGCTGGAGGTGTGGTTCATACGCCTGGTCGGCATTGGTGCAGGCTATCGGTTCATCTAAAAATACTCAAAGCGAACAACACCCCCTTCTGAGTAAGTGCCAGTTGCATAACCTCACTTACGTACGTGAGCAAGGTCATGTGCCAAAAAACACAGATGGAGCAAAGTGCACCTTACCTGTCGTGCCACCGCCGGGCTGTGAGTCTGCAGAGATGATGCCAGGGTACCGCAGACAGCGGAAGTCAAGGCCATATCGGTGGTGGTAGTACTGCAGAAAAGGATCATGGGCAAAGATTAATATTCCATACAGTGCAGAAAATAGGTGAAATGCTTAATATTTAATAAAATAAGGGAAAATGGTGTTTTACCTCCCCCATAAGCTCTGCATGGACTTTAGAGACACCATATATAGTACGTGGTCTCTGCACACAGAGGTCAGGAGTGGGGTTTCGAGGTGAAGTTGGTCCGAAGGCACCAATTGTACTGGGCACAAAAAGCCGAAGCCCGTGTTCTGCTGCAATGTCTAGGATGTTGTGTAGTCCTACAGAAAAAAGAATAGATTCAGAATTATTAATTTAGATTTAGTGCCTAATCAGAATCAGAAGATAATTTTATCAATGGCTATTTTTAATGGAAAGATCTAGACAAATAAATGTTTTACAACATTACACTAAACACTACATAAAATGTTCTATTTGATAGAAATACTACATATTTATATATAAACACANCATGTTTTACAACATTACACTAAACACTACATACAATTTTCTATTTGATAGAAATACTACATATTTATATATAAACACAGAAGCAGATTATTATGATAGATTTAATGTACTGTCTAAATGCAATGCATTACATTAAAGTTTTCTAAAGTCTTACCTGTGATGTTGACTGCTCGTGCCAGTGGCACATTAGCTTCCCCAACAGCACTTAGAAGAGCACTGTAATGCACTAACCAGGTGATCCTGTTATTTACTACAATCTCTCGCAAGTTCTTGTAGTCCAGAATGTCAGAGTAGATGAAGGGGCCTGTGTGAAAAAATGCAATCAACATGTCAGAACTTGTGTGATGATGAGTCTAGCTCTGAACATATTTCTCAATATTAAAAATGCTGAAATGAAGATAAAAATCATTTCTCTTTCAAAATTAAGCTATTTAATTAAACATTTTGATTGTACATGTTCACCTGTTTTAGACTTGCAAACAAATGCTAAATCAATTATCCAAGCTAATTATAAGAAATGTTATAAAACAGTTCATTAGCCACTATAATAAACATAATTAGCACTTCTTTACTCATCTAAATTTGCTTAACATTTGGAAATGATAAATTATCTCTAACAAATGACTCTGAACTACATCTGGCAAACATCTGGTTTAAATGGATATATAATTATAATATAAAAGACCCATTAATAGAGTGCTACCCTAATTATTTCTCTCATGAAATTAGAGTAAGAATTAATTTGAGATTAACAGAATACATACCACTGTGAAATACATTGCTTGGTGGTTTCCTGATATCTGAGAGGATCACATTGTTTTTTCCAAATCGCTTCCTATGAAACAGTAGGTATAACTTTATTATGTAACATACGTTTTTATGTAAAACATTAGCTACATTTGTAAATGCATCTACGATGCAAAAGATTAATGCTTTTATATATGTACTATAATGTGCATACCTTAACAGTTTAGCAAGCCCAACCCCTAGTTGCCCGAGGCCACCTGACAGAGAGAAAAAAAGTTGATCAAATATCATGCAAAAACACAGCAGGGGAGTAAGGATCCACCCATGCTAAAAATGTTCTAAAACCACTGTGATCAACGTGACAAAATACAAAAGTCCCAAAGTACCAAGAAACTGATGATTTCCATACCTGTGATGAGAACCTTGGGGTGGTCCGTTTCAGAGAAGGACACAGAATGAAAGCTGGCATCAGATCCAGAGGTGACCTGACGCGGGGAGAAGCTGATGTTGCGTATCGCCACCGTCAGAGGCCGACATCCACACGCAGGGGCCAGCAGGGCCTGCTTCGCCACCTTACTAAGGGCTCTGAGGACTGGCATACTCAGTTACCTGCAAAAACAAGAGGGTGGACAGGCGTTGAGATATCACATATTATCAGATCCTTACGCATTATAAACAAATGAACAAAAATTAAATATAGTTCACCTAAAATGTGCACTGTCATCATTTACTCACCGTCACGTATGACTTTCTTTCTTCAGCGGAACAAAAGAAATGGCAGGCATAATGACAGCCTCAGTCACAATTCGCTTCCACTGCATAGATTTTTTTCTATACAATGAAAGCGAAAGGTAACTAGCATTCTGCTTGTCATTCTGCCTAACATTTCCTTTTTTGTTCCTCGGAAGCAAGTCATACAGGTTGGAAGATGCTGGACATCTAAATATAAAAGCTTGTGCTGTTTTCGGATTAACATTTCGAGTCAAACATTGAACATATGCTTCTTGCATTCGTGCTATTTCAAACGTAGTCACATGAAGCTCAGAGCAGTCACGCTCGTAAATTACACCGGCAGGTAAACAAACTTTAATGAACTAAACCTGATGTAAGGCGCCTCAAAGTTCATCCACCTGTTAAATTCGTACAGTAAACCGGAAAAAAAAAAGTACATTTTCAGGTTGTCATCCTCGAACTTTCTTACCTTCCAAATGTAAAGGCACGAAAAGAACGAAGAATGTAATGTGAGCGTATTTATACAGCCCTGCCTTCGTCGGCAGCCAATCAGCACGCGAGCACCGTGGCAAGATGCCGAACACATCCTTCAATCCGACCTCCAAAGGCTTCATTGTGCCAAGTCTGTGCGGACTGTTCTGTTCGTTCTGTTCAGGTTTTTTTTTTTTTGCTTCACAATACCCTAACACACAATCCAATCCGGTTTGATCTTGAACGGAAAGGTCAATCAGACTTCTGGGAATTTAGATCAGTTTAGACTACTTTTTAAAGGCTTTTTTTCACAGTGCAAAAAAGCCTGGTACGCAATGCTGGGTTGTCTTGTTCCACGTTCACACTGTTCATACGTTATCCCGGGTTAGTATTTAAATATTTGGTAGACGTGTTTCGAGATTTCACACTGTGTATTTGTAAACCCCGTATTAACCTTCTAGTAACTTCTTAGGGTAATACGGTACATGGCCTGTTTTAGGTTTTAATACATGCTTGTCCGTCTGTGGCCAAACGTGGCCACGTAGACTCGTTCTGGTCACTTGAAATATTAACATAAATTAAAGCAAATATAATATGTTAATAATATGTTTTGCTGCCTCTCGTTTACATTTATATCCGCTTTCTACATACTTGTAGATTTCTTCGCGTCAAAGCTCATGAATATTTAATACGATAAGCACAGAGGGAGCTCATGATTGGTTGTCGGTTGCTAAACAACTCGCTGTAACGTCCTTGCACCTTTAACGTTGCAATTTCGGCCAAGTAACTAGTTTTATAATCCATTCAGAGGTGATAATAGCGTTTTAAAACGACAAGGTATCTGACCCAGGGTTAAAACTAGCGGTACGACTGAAGCGATGTGCAAGACTTCTGCTGGCAGACTAACATTAGCGGCTCTAGAAGAACGTGAGCAAACGTGCTCACGACGACTACACCCTCTGAACGAACACCTTAAAATAACGGTCACGTTATCAGGATTTTGACACTTTGTTTTACACGAACTACCGTATTTTATGAAACACTAAAGGGAAGTCTTGTGTTTTCGGGAAAGTGACAAAATGAGGAAGAGGTACATAAGATAACCACGTCTTGAGCTTCATTATAGGCCTAAAATCACAGATATTTAACGGAATGCTTTAGGACAAAGTAATTGGACTGAGAAACAAAAAGCGATAAGGTTGTGTGAGTGAAAAATAAACGATCATGCATTTTTATCTTTCCAGTCAAGGCCATGGGAAGCCAGCGTTCAGATAAGGTTCTAATTGTAATCAATCTTAAAAGAATGAAATCGATTTCAGTAAATGAATTCACTCACCTATTGACTAGAATAAGATTCAGAGATTAAGCAGAAAACGCGTTTTTCTGGGCGACGTGAGCAGCTTGCTTTATCTGGTTTTCGGTCACTGATGCTTCATTCAGTATCTTCCAGTATTGCATCAGCCCGCCGCGGAGGTTTTATATCCGCAGCCCAAGAGGCTTTCAAGAGAAGCCGGCTGCGCTCTGATTGGCCAGCGCTGGAGGTGAGGTCCTGGCCACGCCTTCCTGACGTCTGTAGAACTGAAACATGACGACTGGGGTCTTTTCAGGGTTGCACATGTTCCCCTCTCACAACGAATGCAGTCAACGGGACATTTGGGGCTGAAAAGTGAGAGACAGAAAGCTCATATAGTAAAGGGTTTGAGTGAGAGAATATTTCTTGTTTCTTTAAAATACCAAACCTACAAAAGAAAAAAAAGATAAATTAGCCTACCTAATAAGGAAAATGTGCGTTTTGCCCCTCTAAATTAACACCACATTTATTTTTAAACAAAAAATCCTATTTAAACTATTTTAAACAGCACTGAATTACTTGTAGAAATTGTCAGTCCAAGCAAATGATAATACTACTAAGTAGTAGCCTAGTAGTAGCTTGAGATTTTGAGATTTTTATTCATGTAGCCATATTAATTGAGAGAAAAAATTTAAACTTAAATGTTTCATTTTATTTTTTTAAAGAAATAGTGACTACAAAAATGTGTCTTTTGTTGGTTTTCATTGCTCTTATTGTCATCATTTGTAAGTCGCTTTGGATAAAAGCATCTGCTAAATGACTAAATGTAAATTTAATATACACGATCAATTAATGTGATGTAGTGACAAAACTTGCCTGAATATTTCTCAAAATTGTTGAGCCCCGATTTAGAAGCATTTCAGCAAATTAAAAATCTTGAGAATAAAAACAATGAAATAGGGTTAATTATTTTAATCTGTGAACACCTTAAAAGCATGTTTTGCCTCTTAAAAAACAAGTCTGATTTTATAGCTTGAAACAAAAACATAACACAGGAACATTACCTTTCCAGCAGCCTTGTTTATTGCTTCTGCTATTTTCTGCCAATTCATGGATGGCAAGTCAGAGCTATTACAAATTCTGGTCTGCCAGCCACACACCATCAATATGATTAAGCCGTGATGCTTCAAGGCCATATCCTCTGAACTCAATTGATCTTTACCCTGAAAATCTCTTAAAACTTCAGTCCCATCACTCCAGGTGTATTTATGAGGCTTTTCAATCTAATAGATCAATAGGATGGATACCTGATGTGTGCAGGTCACAGAGGAAGGACAAATCTCCGACATATTAAAATAGTGAATAAGTAACTCAAAGTGACACGCTCTTAGGGCTTGTGTGAAGTGTTTGCCCGGAGGTTACTTCAGGTCTGCTACGGTCTCTGTGAGCTTAACAAGTGTTGTCTTCGTGTCTATTAGCATAGAGATCCTGTATAGGGTGCATTTGAAACTCAAGCGCACATATACAGTGTACTTTATGTGGCTGTCTCAGGCCCATCCCCCAGGAAACACTGCACGTTCCTGATAATGAGTGGGGAAAGCAACCATATGTTTATGTGATGAGAGATATGGTGCTTTACACAGCCAGTGGTTGTATCTGCAGCATAAGCTTGTACAATACGAAACAGTGTTGCTGTTAACTAATTATCTGACAGTTCAGCAACAGGTTTTAAAAAATCAATTATTCTGACAATGCTTAATATACAGCCTATATTATAATAAAAAATAACATTATTTTACACAAGCTATAATGTACGTATATTCAGTTTGAAGTTTACATACCATTGTTTCCTTTTTCTCAATGATAATACTGGTCATTATCGTGATGCTCTGATAGTCAATTGACTACCAGTAATTCATATTTATTACCATTTATTGTTTTGAAACTGAGATACTTACAGATGGTCAATTTAAATATGAAAAAAAAACCCACACAGATGTACATTAAACAAATTTAATGCCCACAGAACATAACATACTTCAGTTATACATTTGATCAATATTTTGTAAAGCAAGGCATGATACTGTACAGACAATTTTACAGTGAATCTTAATAATGCTTGTCAGTTGATGCTACTGAAGTGCCAGAACGAAAAAAAAAATAGTGCATAAAAAAAACAACAACTGACTGTCTATCCCGAGTATCAAAACCTACCTTAAACTAAAACATATTCATAAATGCAGCAGAGTCTATGGCAAGAACCCAGTGGAATATTAAAATTACCTATATAGGCTACAGGAGTCACTACACAATAGATTTAAATATTTAGATATCTATGAAACAAATGGACCCAAAAACCTTTAACGGCACATTGAGCAAATATATCTTGATTTATTTGCATAAATGATATGTAAAATGATTTGCATGAAATTTTGCAGCAAACACTTTCTGTCCATGCTTACGTCACTCATGGAGAACTGGAGGGAATGAAATGCTTTTGTACAGAACGGAAACTGTAATAATCCCAGTGGGCTTTATTTTTAGATGTTCCTAAACAACTGTTGTGTGTGTGTGTCCTAATAAAGATATTTATATTCACAAAAAAAAAAAAACATTTTGTAACAAAGAATTTTAAGGGTTGTGGGTGGAAATTTATGACACATTATTTTGACATTCACAATCTCTCTAACAGAAATCTGGATTTTTAAACTATAGCCTATACTAAATATCTTTATACAAATATGAATATTACCCGTGCACAATTTGCCATATTGCCGTGCCATATTTGGCAAAATCTTAAAGGAACAGTTCACCAAAAAATGTACATCTGCTAAAAATGTATTCACTCTCAGACCATCCAAAATGTAGACAAATTTGTTCCTTCACACTTGCAAAACTTGCTCAACCAATACATTCTCTGCAGTGAATGGGTGCCGAGTTCAAAAAGCTAATAAAAAAATACTCCAAAAGCATTCTTATGGATTATGGACTGGCATTTTGGGTAGAAGTGATGGTGTAATTTAAAAAATGAACATAGCTTTTCTTTTCACAAGATATTAATTGATGGACTGGAGTCATGTGGATTGCTTGTGTTTTTTTTGTGATGCTGTTTAGACTCTCAATCTGACGGCACCCATTCACTGCAGAGTATCCACTGGCATGCAAGTGTTATAATGTTAAATTTTTCCAAATCTGTTCTGATGAAGCAACAAATTCATCTACATCCTGGACTGCATTTTTGTGTAAACTCTCTCTTTAATCATGTGGTCAGTGTCTCTTTGGAAGGAGTTAGGGATCATTTAAGACTATGTAAACCACCTGTGTTAGATTCAAATGATATTTCCAGCATCTAACAGTCAGTCCAATATTTTCCCTTTTATTTTATAATTGTATTTTCTATTGCACTTCATGGCACACAACTTAAAATGAAAGAAAAAAAAAAAAAAAAAAAAATTGGCACATCAGCAGTCCCTTTTCTGTGAGAACATGTAAACCAAAGCACCAATGTACAATATCTAGTGAAATGACATCCATATCATAATCTGCTAATAATCAGTTTAAAATGTTTTACATGAAACACGTCATAATAAGGACAAGTGAGGCATAGTGTTTAAGGAAGAAAACTACAATGATATATTAATAAAGCAGCAGATCTAGTGGCCAAAGAGTATAATCCATTGGAAACCAACAGAGTCAGAAAGAAAGAGTACGATTAGAGGAGTGTAGATAAATGTGCGTGAGGCTTATTTTAGTAAGACAGAGATGGCAAATCAGAAGGATACCATTCTGTTGACGTCTTACGGTGTCTGCAGTGGGCTGTCCTCCGTCTCGAGCTGGGCCAGCTGTCTGCGCAGGCTGTTCACTTTGTTCTGCAGCTCCTTGTTGTACTCTATAATATGGACCATCTCCTGATAGGCCTCGTCCAAACACTTTGTGGAGCGATTCCAGCGAAGGAATACACCTACAGAGAAAAGAGCAATGTGCTAGAAATGTGATATGCGATTATATCATTCTGTGTTGCTGATAAATGATATTTTCTGGGACACACACACACAAAACAAGACATGTGAGATGGCCACATTGATCACCCTGCTGTACCTTAAGGTTATACGTAAGGAAAGCTTAAATATCCCCACACAAACACCAATCCCATGTTTCTTAACACACGTAAAGTTGACCGTTTGTAATGGTGTTAGCAGAGTGCACTGGTCAGTATTCATTCAACTGTGAAATTAACATTTGATTAGCTATTTCTCAAAGGACTTAGGACCTTAACATTTAAAGGAACAGTTCACACAAAAAAGAAAATGTTATGAGAATTGACTCACCTTTAGGCCATATAATGTGTAGATGCGTTTGTTTCTTCATCAGAACAGATTTGGAGAAATTTACTTGTGGATTATTGTGATGTTTTTATCAGCTGTTTGGACTCTTATTCTGATAGCACCCATTTGCTGCGGAGCAAATAATATAATGTGAAATTTCTCCAAATCTGTTCCGATAAAGAAAAAAACTTGGACAGCCTGAGATACAAAGTTAATATAGCCAACCAGTACTGTATAAGCAATACATCTGCTTGCCAAAAATAAACTGGACACAGTTCTTTCACATATGGTTCTGTACAAAAGTGACTGGGAAGAACGTGCAAATTGAAGAAAGGATGCAGTCATATGTAAGCCACAAATTGAAAACTCAAAGAGTTTCGTTCAAACCACCTGGTTACTTTCATTCATTCATTCATTCATTCATTCATTCATTCACACAAACATACTAGCAGCATCTTTGCTTCTGTACACACAAGCCTGACATTCACTGTGCAACTGTAGCAATGATTTCTGGTTACTTAACTGTGAAATACTGAAACATTATTAACTAATTAAATCCTTATTATTAAAGCCTTTAAATGATAAATGACAAATTATTTTATAGTGAAATGAAATTTGTACTATTTCTAATTGCAATTATTCTTATTGCATCGATCTTTTATGGGTTGGACCAGATAGTGAAGAAAAAGCAGCTAAAAATACCCAACAAACATGAAACTGTACTCTAGGCAAAGTCTTATATCTATAATATAAGACTGCTCAGTGTAGCTCTTTTGGCGAGCTACACTAATATTCACACGCTTGACACGTGTATATGAAAGGTCTAAACATATCTGTGAGTTGTTTGAGAACTGCTCATGTGACTGAAAGTGAACCCCCACGGCATTAAACTCCATGTCTGCTTGGCTGCTTTTCCTGAAAGAGTTTCTTTCAACTGCACCTCTAAAATAGAGGCATGACAGGCTCCAGAGATGAGGACTAAAAAAATGAATGGCACAGAGGTCATCGGGGTTAAATCATTGTCACACTTGTGAATTCCATGTGACGTTAATCTGTATCTGGTGACAGGTTTAAAACAAACGGATGTTGAAGTCTCAGAGTTGCTTCTTTAATGCTTAATAATACCTTACACATGACAAGGAAGGTAAATTTTCTTAATTAAAAATAAATAGATTATTATATTTAGCACAATATTGACTTTATTTTGTAAATTTAGCCTATTTCATCTTTGACTAATCTAAACCACAATATCTGTAATACATACAAACTACAGCGGACTATAGGTATGTTCTTTAAAAATATATATTTAAAATAATATTGTATTCTAAAATTAAAATACTTCTTATATGTAACTAATAAAAATTATCATTTTAGATTTTAATATAAATTTAATTATTTAAAAAAAAAAAAATGTAAAGAACATATGGCCCAGAACGCTTTCATTTTTATTACACCATATACAGAATTTTAATTAATCAGATGTAAATCTGTCTCAGAGTTTGTTAAGCGTAATGTTGAAGTACGTGACTAATCCACAAGATATCTATAGGTGCATCTACAGTATGTCATGGAAGAATGGTGACATACCATTCATTTCCAAACACATACTGATCTTACAATCCACATGTTCTTTAAGCATCTCACGCATCCGAAACTTCACTGAAAAAATATAGTTGAAGCACCAAACAACACATGACTGCCCCCTATAGTTTAACTGGGTAAACATGCTTTTCAATATCATTTTCGTGATGATGATACATTCACAGCAGGTGCTGGAGGAGATCAAAAACTGAGAGGAATGTGGGATTTGATGGTGCTCACCCTCCCACAGAAGCAGGCTCTGAGGAGCCACAGACGGCCAGATGACCAGGTTATTGGGCTCATACAGTGGGTTGAGAAATCGCTCCAGCTCCTGAGGTCTGTTCACCCACGACCACAATGAAACAGTTTTCTGAGACAGCTGCAGCTTCACCCTGAAACATGACACAGAAAGTACAAAGTTTACATTTATACCTAAACTTTACAGTAAAGTTTATTTTAGGAGGAGCGAGACACATCCATCTGTTACCATTCCTTTTTGTTACAATAAGCAACAATTCTACACTTCAAGCTGAACCCTAACATTCATAAATATTCTGAGTACATTCTTTAAAATAAAGGCTCCAGTTTTTTTTTTTTTTTTTGCAGTGATGCCACAGAAGAAACATTTTACATCCATAAAGAACCTTTCAGTGAACAGTTCTTCAAATAACCATTTTTTTCTTAGGTGAAGAACAATTTTATCTTTCTATGGATATTAATGTGCTCTCAAATGTTAAACCAGAGTGAGACCTCCCCTCTAGGGTCTAAAGATCAGATTTGTGACATCACACACTAAACAACATTCTTTGTCGGTAAATGACTGCACCAAAACATTTTGAAATGTGATACACATTTAAGCAACAAGCGGAAAATCATTTCACAACACTTTTACCGAAACATCCTGCTCAGAATAAGAAACAAACACAAAAGGGTCACGACCTCTACTGACGCAGGAGTGTTTTGACGGAAAGGGTCATGACTTCTGCTCCTGAATGTATCTTTCCAATACGGACAGAATTACAACCTGCCAACCTTCATGTGTAACAGAGTTCATGTGTAAGTGTAAACTATGGCCCAATCCCAAATTCCCTTTCAGGTTTTAAATCCACACTTTGGTGACTGTCACACAGACACATGTTACTTTCAGAGTAATAACTTTCAAAATAACTGTGGTGTTTGCGACAGGTCCTGTGTTGACTACTTAGAGATTCATCCGATACGGTTAAAGGTTGTATGTGATGTAATACAGCCAATGAGATAGCATGTCAGAATCTGTAAATGGACGTCATGACAGGAATGTGATGAATGGGAACACTAGCCTTTCAGCCACGCAGTTTCCAAGGAAAGTGCCAAACTGTGAGGCATAGGTGTGCTCAAAGAGCATGATCAGGAAGTTCTCGCTGAACTGGAAGGAGCAAGGGAACTGCCGCAGGATCTGCCACACACAGTCCAGGAAGAGCAGAAACACGGGCGCTTCACTCCGGGGCTTCCCGTTTGAGTATGCAGACTGTGCACAGCGCTGCTGGAACGGGTGACCGGCCTGGAGGTAAAGGTTACAGGATCAAAGGTTATCCCAGACTTCACAGAGAAACGTCATTTTAAAACCAAGACATTATATATATATCATTATATATGACACTACATAAATTGAATGTTATGTAGATACATAACAGCATTCAGACATAAAACAAATATAACAAAAACCATACAAAACTACTCAGACTACTTTTACTGTTCAAAAGATATTTCACGAGTTCACACTTACATATAATAAATAGAAAAAA
>SCHK01207199.1:0-14783 GCA_004124795.1 Poropuntius huangchuchieni
CAAATCCTTCAAGGCTGAGTTTCCAGCATCATAAGCATAAGTAGAACATAGAAACCATTTCCTCCAGAGGTGCAGCACAGGCTGGTTTTGCGGCCATCAAGTAATTCTTTTAAAAGATCTGATTCAAAAGAACAATTGGTTCAGAAATCTGCTATTGCTGCTGCTTCTGTCAAGAACAGGTCAAGGCAAAATGTGCTCTCCAGTATATGTGATAGAAAGGGTGAATGAAACATGTGATTTACGGCTGAAAGTAAATAAGTGCTGGAGCCTGTCTTGGTTATCACACTTACTCTTGCTCTTTGTACTCTAAGCTCTCTCTCTCTGCCTGTGATTCTGTTATCCCCTTCAGTGTCCGGCTTTAAAGTGGTATGCTAGGAGCACTACAAAACGCTGCTGTGTCATCTCCCAGTTTACCGTGGCAAAGGAGAACTTTTACCAGTAACCTTGATCTCACTATTGGCGTGAAATGATGCAGAAAGAGAAAAATTGCTGGTTCGTCTCAAAGAGAATTTACGCTTGAAGCTGTTGTGATATAAACGTGTCCGTGGTGAGATGAAAGCGTGGACATGAACCTTAGCTCTACTGTGACAGAAGTATAAGCATTAAACTACAGGATTATACTACTGCATCTTCGTATTCTGAAGTGGCTTTCTGTTAGGTTGGAGATTAAAATATTGCAAGTTTATACTGGAGGGTTAAATTGGGGTTTTGGGAGTGGGGGAGCACTAAAACCTGGTGGTGGTGATGGTTGTCAGCGCTTTTTTTTGGTCATAGTGTATTTTTTTTTTTTGCTGAAATATGCCCTTTAAATCTATTAATCCAATATTTCTTTATTTCATATTCATTAACAATTAATATTTTGGTTGATGAGAAAATGCACAATTAAACCAAACATTTATAAACATATATATCAAAAGTTAAAACAAAAACAACAATTGAAAACAGTATTATTATTATTATGTTTACCTCAGGTGTATTTTAATGGGTCGTTGAGCTGCTTTGTAGCCGATTCAACTTCATTTCATATTTGCAGCATTTTGCAATTTTGCTAAATGTTTTTGAACTGATTTGAATCAACATTGACAGCTGAATAATAACACTATTGTCTTCTGTAGAGCTTCTGTAAAGAGAATTTAAATTTCTCTTATATTTGATGAAGTTTGCATCATTACCTTTTTTATTATTGTTAAGCTGTTGTATTGTAATAGCATATAAAATGCTGAAGGTAACTTGACCATCACACATTTTATCACAAAACATGTGCATTTTATTTATTATTTGATTAATCTTGTCTAGAATGTGTTGGGGGAGTTAATTAAAACTTTTCTGTTTTTAAGATTTATTTTTGTCATTTGGCTTTTTATTACAGTAGGACAGTGTAAAGGAGGCAGAAAGCGAGGTGGAAGAGAGGGGGTGGGATCGGAAAGATTTTTTTTTAACAGTATGTTAATAATAATAAAAACTTCAGCACTGACAGCAGCATGATAATTACGCAATTCATTGTCTCACTCTGTCAGTTGCACACCAGCAGTGTTCCACCTTGTTTGAATTCTTGTCGTACTGGAATTGGCCTTACATTCATCGCTGTGTAGGAACGTACACCTTCAAGAACAGAGCACTTCATGAGTTTGTTTCATCTATTCTCTTTCATCTTCGCTTCAGACAGCAGGGAAAAACCTATATTTTATTATCTTACCTTGATTCATGTTTGGTTTTCTATACAATAATACTGTAGTGAATTTGCAGACAAAGGGAAAAAGATTAGTCACCAACCTTTGCATTTCCAGCACACACAAATCAATTTTAAGCCTATGAAGCTCAACACAGACTTTACTTCGTCATACTGAGGCATGTTACACATGCAATTCAAATTTAGATTTTTAAATTCTCAAAGATGGTTTTCATGGTTGACTTGACAAATAGAATTTATATTAGAATTCATTTAGTGGGTCATGTGGTTGGTGTGGGCATAAATCATGTTTTTTCCACTGGCTGTCTTTAAAACGTAGCTGTGTTCTGGCAAGAAAGATCTTTGCAATTAACACTCAAAAGTTTCAGAAGAACAAAAATGGCAGCATCCAGGTCATATACTTACTCCCTTAATTCACTCGTTGGCCACAGGAGAAGGTTTGCTGGAAGTATCTTCTACGTTGTGAATCAGACAAAATTGCATAAAGCACATTTCACCACAGTCATACATGTACTCGGTAACATTGTCACTTGATGGATGTGTCAATCCCAGCTGTCAAGGGCGGAGTTTATTAATTTACAGACTGCTACTGCAATTAAGACAGTGTCAAAGGGGAAATGAGATTGCTCCACCCTACAGGGATTTCAGCAGCTTCTAACTCCTGGACTCAATGCATCAAATTGTGATAGAAGGTGTCAATCAAGCGGTTGCATAGCAACACAAATGTGACTGAAGCCAACAAGTGTGACATTTAAGCAGGGGGTAAACAGGAATGTTTAATTGTGAAATTCTAATCAGTCATGTTGTGTGCAGAACAATGCTCACACTGAGCTTATGAGACGGATCTGATGGATTATTTGAATAATATTAAGAGAACATGTTTTAAAACACGATGATATCTTTGGTCTGTTGATTTTGGCTTATCTTTGCAGCCCACATTTCATTATTGATCTAATTCCACAAAAAAAACAACTTTGAGTAAATGCTCAAAAATAATCATCAAAACTATGAAAAAGACAGAACACTCATTACAAAAGGAATTAGCCTTTTTAATCTTACATTGCATTGAAAATTTACATAATAGTTTCATACATTTTACAAATAATTTCTTCATAAAAATATATTTCTTTACAAAACTTTTTTTATTCTTTTTTACCCTCTTTTTATATCTCTTTTGAATGCATTAACATGGGAGGAGTACCCAGCTGTACTGCAAATATTCATCTGTTTGACTGAAAAGTGTCCTTTTTTATCATAAATGTGTTTTCTTTTATTGCGTTCAGTTATAGCAAAAGCTGTTGTTGGCAAATAAGTTCAGACTGGCGAAGGAACTTAAAATGTCTCGGACGGGCAGTGGCGTTGGATAAAATTGTATTTCTGAACCACACATTTCAAGGGCGGGGAGAAATTAAAATCCATAAACAATATGGCAGAGGTGAGGAATGAGTAGAGGAAGTGAGGAAGCAGCAGACCTGGGTCACGTGGTTTTTGGTAGGCACTGTGTAAAAATCTGCCATGTATTTAAAAAAATCCTAGAGATAAATAATAAATTCAAATAAATCAGTAATGTCAATGACGTGCAAGACTGCAAATCCCTATGGCTGAGTGCAAAAATGAATGCAAAAACTATCACAGGTTGGTTTGTTGGATTTTGGAACTCCAGGACATTGATGTCAGCATAGCCTCCTGAAGACTGCAGCGTTCGCTCCTGCCGATGCACAACAGCGTACCTGGACTGTAATATCACATTCATTCTACTGACACATAATCATTTTCAATATCCTTTCATATGACCTGTTTAGGAAAATGTGGTGGTGAGTACTTCAGAAGGCACTGGAATGAATCTCACAGCTTGCAGGCCTGGAAACACATGACCAACAGTGTCTGACCCTGCGTTCTTACGACTAAAAGTCTTTTCAATTTCATCTCCTACTAACTTTGTTTAGGTTGACCAACCCCACTTTAGGTCAAATAATCAACGTTTGTTAATAATTTGGATGAACGTGTTTAGTGTAAAACACAACAAGGTCAGATATAATCGGAAAAGTGTTTCACAGGCCATATGTACACGATAGATATGATCATATTGTTGCCACCATATATCAATATACCTTAAGAAACATGCATTTGTCTGTTACCGTATGTAATCTGAGGTTTATAGAAAAGTATACTGTATAAATGTCAAGTGCATTTCATTTTATACAAATTTTTTATATAATAACAGTAATAATAAGAATGGCAAGTTGTTATAATGACCAAATTATCATATCAAATTTGTTTACCAAATACAAATGGAGCTCAATGACACTTCTGCACTAAATAGAAAAGAAAAACTAATCTGCAGGCTTCAGGTCAAAATGCTGACATTTGTCCTACGGCCCATTCTGAAGATGGGTGCTTATCGACAGACACACGTACTGAATATCAAAGATCTATAACAATTATTTAAAAAAAATCCTCAAGAGGTAACGACACACCACTTTTCCACACATTTTCTCTCATTTTACCCAAACACATCACATAATGCCTCAATGTCCAATCACGGAGATGACTGGCAACATCAGGAACCGAAGCTAAAGGAATGACTGTGAATGAGCTGTAAATAAAACACTGCGTACCGTACAAAACCGTCAGAGAAATAACGTATCGGTTGATGTGAATCTCCTCATAAACACTTGTTAGAACCATTCTCTCTTGGCCTCTCCCATGTGGTAATATATAGCACAAAAATATAGGTGGTGAATGCTCCTCATATATATGCAAGTAGATTTACAGATCCCTTCCCCCTAAAAAAATACCCAGTCAACTGTGAAGAAGCACTCACGGAGTGTGAATAAGGTAGCAGAAGAATCTCTTCATGCTTTCCGTCATGAAGAAGCTTTTCAGAGTGAGTCTTCAAAAAAAATCCCCCATGACAATATGTTTCATATTTCATACATGTCCTCCGCGGACGCACATGGTCAAACGGTTCCTGAAGAGTGTGCTTTATATATCAGAGGAAGGGCAACAGCGTTTGTGCTAGACATCCTCTGTGAGTCTCAGACAAATCCGTCCATGACTGTAATGCGATTGTTTCCACCTCCATTTAAAAAAACCAAACAAAGCAAAAACCCTTAAATAAAAAACAAAAAAACTCCACAGATGTTCTCGCGTCAGGCGGACCTAATTATACCATTGTGCAGACTGTGTTCAGATTGGGGTCAAATCGGACAGCTTTGCCTTCCGAGGACTTTGCGTTGGTGTTGTACATGGGGTTCTCGAAGGCCGCCTGCCCGTTGTTGTTCTCGTGAACCGAACAGCCTGTGTACTGGGTTTTTGGAGTAGTCCTGTCAGAGCCAAACAACACACACAAGACACGTCATTAGAATAAAAACTGCAGCAGCTTTGAGAGTTGGGAAAGACATCGAGCGGCAGCGGGTATGTGGAATCACGCAGGGAAGAAAGCTAGCATCTAATTATGATCGCATTCAATAACCTGCAAACGAGCTAATTCTGTCTCTAAAGACGGTATCTGTCACCGTCTATTTCTTTCCATCCTGCAACAAATGATGATGATTTTGTCAGAGACTAATTTCTAAATTCGTTCTGATCTTTCTAGAATAACAACTCGGCAAACAAACTTTGACAAACGAGGACAGACGGCAAGACTCACCGCTGCTTGTAGAGATAAAATCCGAAGCCTGCAAATATCAGGGCGAAAAAAGGCACAAGGATTGCTATGGCCACAGAGCTACTGTTTGTACCATGTGGTGGATTTGACGAATTATTACTTTCCGACATATTCAAACCTGCAAGAGATCGAGAAACACATTCAGTTTAGTATGTGTTCGTGTCTATTTAATTAACTTTTTTTGTCAATAAATGCTTTGATGAAACAGGGTGAGATAAAATATTTTACAAAGAAACAATGCAGCATGCAAAAAATATCAAAATGGGCTCCCATACCTAGCCTTTGCAGGCCAAACTGGCCGTAGTCTTTACCCTGTATAAAGCCTTGAAAGACATATGTGGACCCATCTGGTTCAGCAGACACCTGACGACAAACAATCAAAAACATCAACTGCCTTGCAGACCAATAGGAATATATTATCCACAATATAATCACTACTGCTCACACAGATTGCCAAAATAACACTAAAGATAAATTAACAATGAAATTGTCAACATGCTGGAATGTGTTATTAGCAGTTTACATTCACATTAGCAATGGTGGACAGTAATAAAATATACTTAAGTAAATTTGAAGCTAATTTTAAGAGTATTTAAATGATCAAAATATTTTACAGCATAATATTTGATGTTTCACTTCACCGTACTGTAACTTCACTATTCTGAAGCGAAGGAAACAAAACACTATATTCCTCTGTACAAACTAGCCTAAAAAGATAATAGCCCTAAAATAAGACATGTGCACATACAAATCCATCCAGGGTCCACTGCTCTTCTTTGATCTTGCTGAGTGTGGTGGATGAGGACGCTTTCACATGATACACCAGCAGCATCAGACGTGCTTCCTGGCTCTTATAGACACCTACGACAGAGAACAGAGAGCAGACAGCTGTCTCCATGTTCTGCGTACATGTGTTTCATCCTTTTGCTCTCTTCTCATCTCGGTCACTCTCTCTAACTGCTGAACAGAATTGCACGCACACACACTTTCCAATTTGACCACAAAACAAAAGTATTGACAAGCCCCGTATTACCTAAGACACAGCTCTTTGTCTACAAGCACACACAAACAAGAAGCCAATTGAGAACATGTAGACATGGCTAATGGCACTTTGGGCGAAAAGATACATTTCATTGCCCTCCAACTGGCTGATGACTAATCAGTTGATGGTTCGCTGTTATGATCATATTACCATTCCGACAAGTCCATTTTTCACTTGAGTGACTGGTGGTTTATTCACCTTTATTCACCAGTGATTATTCCTGATGGCTGGCCAATAGGAGTGTCTAAGATTAATTAGATGATGTAAAGCATATGTCAGCTTAATAAAGACTCAGTGAGTCTCACGAGTGAAAGAGGAAGGTGGTACAGTCAGTCTAATGATCTAACTCGTTAACGGTCTAGTTTAATTTTACTCTGATGAGCTGAATTAGATTCTGTGATGGTAGGAACACACAGTACTCATGTTTGCTTCCTCTGTTTGGGTGTCTGTAATAATAATAATAATGTGTTCTGTCGGCTCCATAAATCTGCAGAGTTTAACAATAAACCAACCTGAAAGCAGTAGTTCCATGTTGCTGCTTGTTAATGTGACGTTAACTCTACCCGTGGTTGTATTAAAGCTTGTGATACTCAAAGTCATTGGTTGTTTTCTTCCTTTGTAGTTGTATGAGCCTTTCCAGATGTAGTTAGGGGCAAATACATCATCAGGAACTGTAAACAAGTAAACAAAGGAAAGACACATTCAATATTATTCATAATATTATTGAAATAGTATTATTCAATATTAGTCATATCAATCCATGGACATATCATATTATAAAATATATAACGCTCACATACACACAACTGAATATTTTCCATATGATATTTCTCTTATGATTTACATTAACATGCAATAAAGTCTTTTTTAGACAACTAATCGCTACTATATTATATCTTATATTGCCAGTATGTAGTATCAGAAAAAACGATTAAACTAAATATTTCTAGAGTTCTGGCAGATGATTGGTTGACACATTGTTTCAGCCATGCTAAAATGCTAATGCCAAACTATTATAAGAACCAACAGCATATGAACCATTGAAATGACTGGAGAAAAATGTCTCAATTAAGCTGAATTCACTCTAACATTATATAATGCATAACATATCAAGAGCTATCAAGAGCTATTTTCCAAAAATCTGAAAATAAAATGTATAGAAATATATTTTTTTATAAAATACAAGAAATATTGTTCTAAAAATATGTATGAATGTTTATATTATAAATAATATATATTATTCTATACATATATTTTATTATATATATATTGTTTTATCTATTTTATTAAATCTAGTTGACGTTATAAACTGGATATTTCTAATAAATAAATATGTTAACAAATATTTATGTGTTAGTATATACCTAATTCCATATAAATATATTTATATACAGTAATATAGCCTCTTATATCTTACTACTTAAGCAAGGCAAATGATTAAGTCAAACTTACAATGCCATAATTCAGCAAATAATTCAACAAAGTATTCAGTTACTCAGTTAAGATATTTATAATGGAGCCAGATAAGAAATAATGTGTTGGCCGGAGTTTTCAGATAACACGCTCTGAGTCTTTACAAAAGCAGTCAATTTTCCTGTAATCTACCGTTTCAGAACACAGTAGCTCCAAGGGTTCTCCGTGTCTTACTGATCCTAGGATCCCTCAGTTTCTAAAAACACATTGGATATCCAGTTTGTCCTTTCTGTCACGGACTCAGTGACTCAGAGGAGTCATATTTGCTGTAGGTGTTCCAGCCTGGAGGAGCTTCATCATTGCACGCTTAAAGCTTTGCAGGACACCAGCTTGTCTCCTACTTAATCCTGCTCTCTAAGTATATAAACGTAAGATACGCAATATGCTCTAAGAAAGTCTGGCAAAGTTCAGTAGGATTATCTTGTGATTCCAGTCGAGTTTCTTGCGGCTGCCAGACTACTTTACTGTCAAACTAACTGGAACCCGTTTTCTCCTCATTAGTCCCCTCCTCCTGGGGCTGTGGTCTGGAATATATCACGGATAGTGTCTGTTTAAGGTACCATTGCTCTCTGTGGCCAAATAGAGGAGATGTTCAGCCAAAATTATGCATCCTAAATGAGGTGCACTTAACACTCAAATGAAATCCCATTTTGTAACAGTGCACCCACCATTTAGCTTCGGACTCGGTGTCCCTGGGACTGGTTTAATAGGCTTTTCGGAGAGTTTGGAGCCCGCTGGGAAAGAAAAAGCAAAAATGAATAAGGCATTTATATTAAAAAAGATTGACAGATCAAATTGGCATCACTTTTATCATTTCGCGGGTACAGTAACATCCCCAGGCAATAGTGTGCCTTCTTTCATCCCTTTCACAAAGAAAAATCAGGTGACTGCAGACAGCAGGGGGGTGACATGGTCAACATATCAGGCAGTAGCTGAACATTCAAAAGGAAAATGAGGGAGAATCACAGCCCCAGCACAGTTTGGAGAAGCTCTGTGTCGACCGCTCGGGAATTTTTTTTTTATAGACAATCACATCTGTTTATGTGCAGTAATTACTGGAAAGCCTGAAGTGTACAGCTGTGTGCGCGCACTGTAGAGTGTGCTGGCTGCTGTGGCAGCGCTCGGAGCTGCAGGATGAAGACGAGGAAGATAAAATCACAGCACTGCAGCATGCTGGCCACACGCTAGCGCTCCGGCACCCCACCTGAGCACACGCTCACTTGGGCAGGAAGTGCAAAGTCACAGTTATCAGAAAGGAGAAATTTTGTCTAGTTTAGAAAAATGTGTCATAATAGAGAATATAGAGAAATAAATTACATTTAATTCTAAAATGTAAAAGTAAATAGGGAAAAGGCTATGAAATCAGGGATATCTTGCACCTTATTTTTGGAGGGGGGCTCTTGGTGTTGACTTGGTCCATGTGAAATAAAGCATGACTGAGAACAAAAACACTGAATTTATTCTAAACAATTCATTACGTTTAGGGGTGGGCGATATACTGATAGACATGATTAACCGGTAGAGATTCTGCACTATCGTCTCTATCAAGGTTACACGTTCACGTGACGTTGCTGCACTAGCCTACGTAGCCACAAAAACCTTTTGTTTGCATGCGTTTTTAAGCATTGCAGTTTAAAAACAAGTGATTTTAAGCTTTTGAAAAGCATTTAGCACGGTAATTTAGGTCTTGAGTGAAAGCAAACAGCTGAGAAAGAAAACACATAACAGTATATTGGTCCTGGGCAGCTTTTAAATTGACAGCTAAATCACTTTTCTAAATTCAGTGAGAAGAAATATATATATTTTTTTACACAGTGAAAAATATGCACTGTTTTTATATGTTTGATTACTTTATCCAATGTAGCATTTCTTATTTATCTGCTCTACTGTAGTTTTTTTGTCCTATTGTTTGTAATTAGTTTCTTATTTAATCGCTGACTGTTTACTTGTTCTTTTAAGCTGTTGAAACACAATCAGCAATGAAAGAGAACTTATTTCACTACATGCGTATATACGTGGATACAAGATTTTGGTTATATCGCCCACCCCTATGTTTATAAAAATGTAAGATGTTTTCACCAAGGCTGCATTAATTTGATCTTGAAAAATAGAGTAAAAATTAAGAATAAATTAAAATGAGTCAAAAACTCCAATGAGGGCACACGACTGAATGTTTCTGATGGGAATATTCTGTATGCAAGATACATGTTAAAAGTGCCGGCAGAGAATGTGAAATGATACCTCGACACACAGGCATCTTCCCAGTCCAGGTTCCATCAGATCTGCAGACCCGGTGCTCAGACCCCCCAGACAAAAAGAAGCCAGTCTGGCAAGTGTAGATGAGCGTGTAACCATAGGAGGGTAGATCCATACCCACGACATCCACATGAGGAGGACTCTCTGGCTGTTTACAACTGTGGGCTACAAAGGGAACAAGAGTAATTTAAAAAGAGAAATGAAAGCACTATCTAGCAAACAGTTTCGGTCCCCATATAATCAGACTTCAAACTTCAGTGGGCAAAATCAAAATGAAGTTTGAACTTTTTAGACAACATGGCGTGTTTCTTTAGAGAGGATCCATGCTTTCTCCCTCTGTAGCTGCCACTGCCACGTTCCTGTGCCTACAAAAGCTGGCTGAGAACCTTGAGTGTGGCAGACGTTGATGCATGCTGGCAGACGGCACTTAAAGGGAGCGCACCTTTACCTGTCACACCAGCAGATCAAACGCAAGCCAATGCTCACTCAGTCATTCCAACAGCTCCACCGTCACTATGACTTTGATCAAAAGTAGCCGGATTGAGGTTTTGGCTCGGTGCACTGGACCTAGTTCTTTTATCCAAGACTTTGATAAGGGTTTCTATCCATGATCACTACATCAACAGCACAGCCAAAAAAGAAAAGAATGTAACCAGGCAAAGAAACTAGTGCGGTTTCCAGTTACATTACTGCGTAACATGGGATTATTGCAATAAATTCTGCTCATTTATTGAGAAAATGTAAATCAAAATGTGCTTTGAACAACAAATTCATATTGTAATTCATGCTCTTTCCTAATATTAAGAGAGATATAAAGAAGAGATCAGAGTTTAAAATGATGTATTGTGAAAAAACAGAGCAATTGAGCAAATTCCCCCCCCCCAATTGTGCAAATACACAATATGATCACAATTATCCCTTCTTTTCCCAAAAGATAAATGACTTAATAAACGTATAAAATAACATTTATACATCACACTCACACTACTAATCTATGGCTTTTTGCATGTCAAAACCTCCCATTGCTATAAAGGATATGATACAGTCCACTTGAAGTAAATAAATATATTCTGAGCAGACAGAGCAAGGCACAAGAAAAGAAACATTATTTCTTTGGAGACGAATCTAGTGGAGCACTAATGGAAAGGACAGCCAGCCATTATCCAATTCTGTGTAAAATAAAAGAGGGGAATGAGAAAGATGATTTAGCACTCAGCCTGACTCTGTGAGTAGCCAACTGCTCTGTGTAAACAAAATTACAGTGCGTAATTACAGAATGATCTCGATTATTCTCAGGGATAAAAATGGTGTGATTAGGTGCGAGCACACAAAAGCTGTTTTATCACAGATTTACAATTAAGCAAAGGGAAGAGCTGTGTCTTCCTAGCCATCTCATTCTTTAATTTCCTAATTTTTGCAAAACAATGACAGAACTTTGGGGCAGTGGCATGATGCAAAATGTAATTAGCTTTTGAAATGCTTCAACTGAATGGCAATCTGTCTTGTGAAATTGGAGGCCAGCTGTTTTCTTGTACTTCAGCCTGCTTTAATGCTGTTGATTTTGGAGCTTCTGTTGGTAAATGGACATAATCCAATCACAAGCCTCGTAGCCCACCATGATAACCCACAAGACCTGGGTGAATCATCTTCATCTTACAGGGAACGGATTTGAAATTGAACTGACATACATAAAAATACAAGCACTTGCTGTGTGTGTATATCAAACGCATTTCAAATGCACTCGAATTGGAATTGTAACGAAGCATTTTTTTTTTAATCAAAGTAATTTTTCTGGAATTATCAAGGAGTTAGTCCGCTTTAACCCTCTAAGAGCACGGACCTTTATCACTATGTGATCAGTGATTTGTCAATTGATGAAGTGAACCAGGAGAGTGTAGTCAGGGTATCACAACTCACATTTATCACCCACATAATTCAGAAGCAATTCAGCTCAAGTGGCCATTGTGTGAGAAACATTAATCTTCCCTCTTTAAGATAATATGAGACATTGTGTAAGTGATTCTCTTTTAGTATGGTTGAGTGTGTACATCATCTGTTCAAATGAACCCCAGAGAAGCAATACATTGATCAGATCATCATTACAGTAGTCTCAGAGTCACCTAAAGGTCTGTTTCACACTCTTAGTTTAAGCAATGAGTCACATGGTGTTTTCACACTGCTGTATAAACGAACTGCAGCTTGATACAGAAAATAAAGCCATTTCTTGAGTTACTACGTGAAGTATTTCCTTTAATAACAATCATAAAGTATAAAATGGTTATCAGGACTGTGCCACTGAGAATTATGACATCATTTGATGGTTGTGAAATCTAATTTTTATGAGGAGGGAGAGTACATTTACATCCAAATGGTAGTCAATCTAACAGAAACTATCACTATAAACATCTATATCTCAGTCAGACTTAAAAAAAAGGTAACTTCTATCAAGCCCAGACATCTTTTCCAAACAATAGATGAGTGGTTTACTCTAGTACTTTATGTTGCATCATAAAAGCCTATATTGCAAAAGCCTGTGTTCATAAATACGTTTCTAGTGCATTTTCCACCACATTTTCTTCTGACGTTAATATAAGCACAGAAATAAACATGTCCTACTCTCTTAAGAGGAATGAATACTTTAGATTTAGTAGCATGTTGTGAAATGAACAGTCATTATGAATATGAACTTACTGTCAATAGCAGAGCAAAAGCACAAAATAACTGGTCATGCGGTGTCTCAAATGCAAGTGAATTGACGTTAACCTTTTGTTTGTAGAACACTTGGCATTTAATAGTTAATTCAATTTGAACTTGACAGTATTTGAAGCTGAGACCAGTTCACGACCAGAATAGAGTTGAGTCCAAGACCAAGACCTTAAATTATGGTCTTGCACTCAGACTTTTAAAGTCCAAGAAAAAGAGCATGAAATAATGGTCTCAGACTTTGTCTTGACAGCCAAGACCAAGAGCAAGAAATTATAATTTTGGACTAGGACTTGACGGCCAAGACCAAGCTCAAGAGCACTAAATGATGGCTTTATTCGAAGCATTTACAAACGTCAACAACCGGTGAATGGAGGACGCTGTGATCAGAGCTGTTTTTGTTGTGTGTCGTGGGGTTTGTGATAACAGAGATGGAATGTAAATGCACAATTTACATGATTAAAAAATCAGGAAAATCTGACTAAATCTCCTAAGGCTACTCGCAGTGTTACATATTATTGAGGCTGAGAAAAGAACACAACACTGCAGAAAACAGGTAGCTAAATGCCAATAATATCGCTGTTTTCCATGTTCGTGGAATAAATGTTTACATGTTTCTTTTTGCATTTGCATTTGGATAATCAGCGTACACTTACATCACTGGTAGTTTCTATAGATTCTCATGGATGTGTTATGAGAACACTTACGGATGCACTCCGGCTGGGTCCCGGTCCAGGTTAGCTCGGCCTGGCAGAGTCGTGTGGTGGAGCCCTGCAGCAGGTGACCAGGCTGACACTGGAAAGACACCATACTTCCAACCTACACATAACACACACACACATCCCATCAAACACTGTGCTTCTGGAGGCAGATTAAACACAATATTAAACACCTAATACTTCCAGCTCTTGAATGACAGATGCTACAAAAGACCGCAACTACAAAGGTGTCGCTCAGAATTTCACATCTTTCAGGTTCCTTCTGCATCGTCGTACACCATCTGCTTCCCAGACTCTTAAAAGCTCAAATGGATGTGCACTAATGTCGGGTGGATATTCTTACATATGGTACTTACCTACTTTACCTACAGCTAATGTAATCATCAGAACATGCACTTAGGAAGCCATTGTGACCTTTTTTACGGACCACTAGTGATGTAAAGTGCCACTTATTTCCATTATATATGGTAGTGCTCCTCATGTGAATGTGGCTACTCTGTATGCTATAATCAGCAAGGTCATGGGACAAAAAGTGCTGCATATATGCCTATAAGTGTGGGCTGTGCTTTAGTATACATACGAGGGAAGTAAAATATTAACGCACCACCGAGTGGCATGTGGGCTTAGCACATTAATTGATTAACATGTCCCTGCTCACTGTGAACACGGTTGACGAGCCATAGACACTGGCGCTTATCTGGGGTGCACGATATCTCCTCTCACTGACTCCAACATCATTAAGTCCCAGAAAGCAAAAGAGCTTGACTGGCTCCTTTTTCTCGAGGCCAGACAAATGATTTACGAATATAGAAAAGATGATATTTAGCCGTTTCATGAAGCCTCTGCAGGGCTTGACCTCTGATACTGTAACGACTTGAATTCATAATGCAAGCACATCTTGGCGATAAATGCTCTTCCTCAGCAGACTCAGAGTTTCTGTTTTTCTCTCCTCACATCTCTCTCAGTTCACCCCTCTGTCCTGCTCCCCTGACAAAACATAATCAGATTCATTTGCACTACTGAGAAGTTGATTTTTTTGCTCTTTTCGAGTGGTTCTGTGGTGGTTATTACATCCATGCATACATTTTGCCGCTCCTCAAGTGGGAAAAGTCTTGAGAGGTCTTAATAATATTTTGTAGTGGATGGGAGGGAATGGAGGGCCTACACAAAGTAGTTCGTCTGAAGTGTGTGAGAAAAGCCATGAATCATTCTTTGAAAATCATTAAAATC
>SCHK01207223.1:0-13378 GCA_004124795.1 Poropuntius huangchuchieni
ATACTCTTAGGACCTCCTACTGGAGACCTTACAATAGGCCCCTGATCTTCTCAGACTGGATCTAATCGGCATAACAGGTAGATGCTGATTCAACCCATCTTGACAGTATCGCCATACATTTACATTATCGTAGAGATAAAAGATACAGCTGTGCCTTGTGTTTCAAATAGCCAAATGTTCTGGAAAAGCCTTGGTTTCTTTGATCTCCATCAAAATGTCATCCCTTTTAACCTCAGAATGCAAAGTACTATATACATAACCTTTTCAGCCTTTATAACACATTAGATGTTGATTGCGTCAATACACATAATCATTCAAAGGCTAAAGTAAGATAAAGGCTCAAAACTGTGGCTAATGAAGACAAGCCACTTATGTTTTAACCAATAACAATAAAAAAAAGTTGTGCACGGTCACATTGCAGTTACTCTGACTCATAAGAGTACGCCCATATATAGCACTGCTTATCAAAAAAAAAATCATCTTCCAATACTACTGTGGGGGGTTTCCACCATACTTATCTTTTAAATCTGCCACCACGTTAATGAGCCATAAGTCTGTTTACTACTTTTAGTTTACAACAAAACAGAGGTTTTGAATGCTGATGGGTATACTGTCTGAAATCTGCCTCTGAATTCTTTCCAATGGTTTGCTGAGAGTGACATTTCGTCATGGCGAGATGAACTATATTTGCATCTGTGGTTTCCAACTATTCTAAATAAGGTTCTTAGTGTTCATCAATGTTTCTTTCTCTTTTCATCCTTTCACCTTTTCCCATCTTAACATTTAGAGACAACTACAAGTTTATTTTGACTTCCCAAACAAAGTGCCCATGAAATGCCAATGACACTCACCAAGTTGAAGTGACTCCTAAAGCTCCAAAAAGCAGGCATGATGTGACATGGAGACATAAGAAACTAAATCTTGCCCTCGGGCTTGGCTACAAGAAGGGATGGGAGGGGGGTTAAATGACACAGCTGGAGAACAACAATGAACAAACAGCCCCTCACAGCCCAGCGCCAGATCACATGACGAGGCAAAGCACAGATACAAGAGGGCCTATTCTGGGAGAATCTACGTAGCTCCACATTAACCTATGCACACCGATAAGAAGATATACACAAACACGGAATACAAATACAGATGTGCTACATTACAAGGTGGAATAAAAATATTTTGAAAAACTAACTTCTCTTCATCTACATGCAATAATGTGTTCCTTTTGTAAGACATGCATTAAACCGCTCAAATTAATATAGCCTAGACTGGATTTCCTTATGAACATTTATGAACGTTTTGGTTGAACAGGCTTTCTGTAAAAGTACGAAAAACTCTTAGGTTTCATTAAAAATGTCTTAATTTTGTGGTTTTTTGTGTTCAAAAATTAAATTTAGATAATTTATATAAAGATAATAAAGATTTAATAAAGATAATTTATTGAAAAGCAGCTGCAAAAACTTTCAACAACAACAACAAAAAAAGTCTCACTCTTAGATCAAAACCCAAAACACCTACAGGACTTATACTGTATATCTCAACAATATAAGTATCAACAGGCTCAGGATTTCAAAAAATTGGCCTTCCCAGTCAGACAAAGTAGGACAGTATAACATGCCTTAACATCAGAAGATAAGAGTCAAATGCATTAAAGTTTGGTTCCCAACCTTATCCTGAAAAGCAAAACAAAATCAAAACAAATACTCCAGTGCTGACCCATATAGTAGCTATACTTTTAGGAAATGTGCCGAAATCGACAACTCCTTTGACCTAAATATTCTTATTAAGAATAACCTTTGACATACTAAGAACAACTGGGAAAATAAATTACTCAATCTTTTTTTTTTTCTGACAACTGCTTCATCTTTTGGCTTTTTCTGCCTCATGGAACAGAAAAATGTCCACTAATTCCACATTTCAGAATATCTGTTAAAACAGGTTATAAAATCTGGTTATTGTTTGCCTACTGTATCATGAAACAGCAAATTTGGATATCCTACTTATTTGGCATGTACTTTTTTTCTGGATGTGAAGCAAGACCTGAAGACCTAGTGTGCCAAATAATAAATATCCAAAATGTGTGTTAGGAGACCTCTAGGATAAGGTTTGAGAAACACTGCACCTTAAGCTTGTAAGCACTGTAACTACCTCCATATGCAAAGTGACTTTTTACATATAACTCTTAAAGGGGCAGCAGCAAAAAAAACTAAAAAAAAATTAATTAATACATACAAATAATGGTGAAGAAAACCTGAACTGACTGTTCTATAAGACACTGTGAGGTCTCAGGGAAAATTGAATGAAAATAAAAAGTATGATATTACCGCACTTTCTAGGCTACATGATAAACATACTCCCTATTGTGTGACATAATGTAGACATGTACAACATATCACAGTTTGAAAAGCTTCCAAGAAGCTCTGTCCAGTCACTGAAGGCTAGTAACTTCCAGAGGAAGCAATTATAGGAAATAGACACAGAAAACTAAAAATATGCACTGATAGTCATCTCTCTGCATGTTTACACACAGACATGATGACTGTTTCCAAGAAAGCTGATGCACTACTAGCTCCTCCCAAACCTCTCCTGGAGGCTGCTAGACATTTTGTATGTTACCAACACGTCTTTTTGGGTGTGTGTTCTTCTGTGCACTTATAAGGTCAAATAACATTGACTCAATGAATTATAGCTTGCAACAGGCACAGAACCAGGCACATGCACAGTTTTAATAACTGCTTGTCCATCTATGAAAAGGTCATCATGTAAGTCTGCTCCGTAGGTCTAAAAAAGAAAAAAAAAAAATTCACCTAAAAAGCAAAAATCAATAATATACTCTCTTCTCTAGTTTAGCCTCCACCCTATAACCAAATACTGTCATCCTGAAATTCATTTTAAACTGATCATTTTCTTTAGTTTAAAAGATAAAAAATGCATTAGATGCTAAAGTACTGTGAAATTCCTGAACTGAGAAACATCTGTTCCATGCCGTCCAAACAACTTGCTATGGTTAAGATGGAGCATTACAGAGCCATTTTTAACAAAGAATCCATGGGAATGGAAGGGTTAAGAAAGACCAAACACCATCCTATTGTTTGTACTTCCGCTGATTGTGTTTCATTTGTCTCATAGCTCAGAAAACCTGACACAGCCGATACAAATACACCACCAGTCAATGTTTTAGACATCCTTGGTTGAATTTGTTTCTCATTATCTTAAAGACTTTTTACATGAAGGTTTAAATTATTTAAATTAGCTATAGTTAGACAATGTGCCAGTGTCTACTTATAAAATTAGTTAAGCAAAAAGTGCCCAGCATACATGAGAACTCCTTAAAAATTAGTTTTTCTCACTAGATAAATACCATGCATGCATTTATGTCATTGCACAGCATACTCTTTTTGTCAAATGGAGATAAATAGTGATAATAATGAATGAATGTGTCTAAACCTTTGACTGATAGTGTATTTTAAAGAGCAGCAGATTTAACAGTCAAATAACAAGCCTCCAATATCAGGCTAAGGCAAATATTAGTCAATGAACAGAGTTTGTTTAGTGACATCAAGTTGCCCTGGTGATAAAAAAAAACGATGAACTGTGGTACTAACAAGAACCCACTGCTGCATCTTTTGGACTACTCACCCATTCTAGCGATTATCTCCCATACTGGAAGTCTTATAGGAGGTGGAAACTTCCAAACAGCAACATTTAAAAACATAAAGCAATGAACTGACTACAAACTGGAAACAAGTGCATTTTTTAAACAGAGTGGGCCTTCCTTATCTGTCTAGGATCAGGAAATGAAAGAAGCCGTCTGGCACCCTGTAGCCGGCCACAGGCAGGACTGGAAAAGGAACCGGGTGTGTCCACAATTCTATCACAGGTTTAACACACGCTCACATGGGACCCATTACCAAAAACTTCCCCAACCTGTTAGTGCCAAGAATCAGTGGCCATATCTCAAACCTAATGAGACGACTACCTAGACAGCATTTGGGAGCATCATAAGCTACTGTACATTCACACTGGAGTTCCTGAAATTCCTGAGAACCGCTTCTCCGTGAATGCGTCTGTCTGTGTGAACAGAGCTAAAGTAGGGTGTGTGTTGTAGCGATAACAGAGCAGGGCTTCAAGTATAAGGGCACAGATTAAGGAGAAGCTCCGGTCATGTAGATAAACAAAATTCTGCAATGCCAAAACAATTTTTCCTGAAATTTTCCAAAATATCTAGGTAAAATACTCTTTAGACATACTCAAGAGTCAGCTCAGCTCACAGCTTAACTGAAGTTGAACACTTGTAGCACATAGAAGTAGAACATGCTGGCTACAATGAATCCAGTGAGTGTTTTGAGGAAGAACTAATTAATTTTCGGTCTCTGTATATTATATGTCGGTCAGATGCTCCTTTACTGTGAAGTGGGCGGTTCTTCACCATAATACACTACAATGACGACCAGATTTCTTGCACAAGATAAACATCTGAAATTCCACAAATAATTACAAAGACACAGCAACTAACACATTGCTAAAATACTACAATTTTAAGTAGAAAGAGTACAATTCCAGGTATTTTTGTTTTATTGACATCTTCAAAAACAAACTGCAGTTTGACTAATGATGCCCAAAAATTCTGACTAGGCAGGCAGTTTTAAATTTTAGATATAGTCAGTAAATGTGAAGTTGGGGAAAAGAGCTTGAACGGTAGTTGAAGGTATTTTTTGCATCTTCCACACATAATCATGATGAAATTCACAAAGCCTGTAGTGACAGGATAAGCAAACTGGCAGGAACTTTATTTTTGTAAAGATGTTCTAAAAACTGAGAACATTCCTCAGATATTGAGTCATAAATACTGACTCTTTCACAATTCTCTGGCTGAAATGTATCTTTTACATGTGTTATACAACTGAAGGGCTTCCTGCAGAGCAGTAAGTTACAATTTTTTTTCTTCCTTGTAGAAACTTGTGAAACAACTGTTATCATGTCTGATAGACAGTGACCACTCTTCATTCCTCGGATCAGAGGTCTTTCTACCTCTAAAGTGTTTCTGCTAAAGACATATTTCTCTTTAAACTACTAAACAAGACAATGTTTACATCACAACTTTTCTTTGTTTAAACAGTTTAATATGGTATCAGACTTTTGGTCTACACTGAGCATAGATATTCTTGTTTGACATATAGTTCCTTGTGTAGTCAGTCAGCGATTTTTAATTTTAAATTGAGAAGTAGCCTAAGTTATGAGTTAAAAGAATAAAATATATCGCGTAATACCAGATGTAATTATTCTCAGAGCTGTCATCCACGCAAGCGACTGTCGCTTACCGGTGACAAACATATGGCAATTTAACGCACACTTTCAACTTTTGTAGTTTGCTTGTGAAAACTATGCCCAAATTCTTTAGATTCCTCCCGAAATATATCAGTGAAGGCAGATAACTTCAGTTGTGTCATTTTACAAAATGAACGTACTATAAGAAGTTTAACAACTAAAATCGTTCATCTAAAATAAAGTTTAGGAAAGCAGGATATAGCTCGTGCAATACTTACCACTGCAAGAAAAGTTTAAAAACTTCGAAAAACGTCAAGCGAACAATCCGTGATGAAGTTGCATTTAGGTATCTGTGAAACAAACAAAAAAAATCCTGTCGAAGTAAAGGAGATCAATAAAAAGACAGTTCTGCCCAAACTCCTCCGTTTGTTGCCTGTGGCTGTAATGATGACAGCCTGATCATGTTCTCCTCCTGTAACCCTCCGCTTTTTTCGAAAGTGATCGAGTGCGCATGTGCAAACTGTTGAAGGAATTTTTTTTTTTTTTTTTTTTTTCCTACACTGCTACAGTAAATCCAAGCAGCATACAATAAAAATTAAAGAATAATAATAATAATAATAAAGAATAATAAAAAAAAAACATATATATAAGGATGTTAAAATAAATTATATTAAACTTACGGGGAAGATGGTTTAATAATGTTTAAATAATCTGCAAAGTATAAAGGCACTTTTATTATTCATCTTTTCCTGAAAGGATTGAAAAAAAAAAAAAAATCATTTTCAAAAGCTGGTAGGCCTATTGCATTTTTTGTAATAACCACTTCTGAGATTTAATATCTTTTTGACAGAATGTACAAACATTACTATACAAAGTAAACTTTACTTTTAAAAATTCCCTCATTGGATAAATATAAATATATTTAATTTTGAAGTTTTTTGAAGTTAACTTCCTTCATTTTAAGGTCACAAAGGAAATTAAACATTTGAAAGTCTGCTTAAGAATGTGTGTGTGCTCATATTCACTGGGAACATAATTCACTGTATTTGAACTGTGCTTTATATTTTATACATACTGTTACCTTTTTATTGTTAAAACTTTACCTTCCTTTTTCCATTTTACTTTTTTTTGTCTAATTTTCTTTTAAAATGTTTTAGCATAGTTTATTATGACTTTTAATTTGCATGTTCCTATTCATCATCATCATCATCATCACATTTTAAGCAGTTATTTAGAATAAACAAATAAACAAACAAACAAATAAACAAACAAACACATAAACATTGTACTTTCACTGTTAGGTTGTGATGTTTCTAACCTTAAACACCATAGAGGGCAACTGAATGAAACCTATGAATGTCCAATATTTATGTAGCAGTTGACAAATGCAGACAAAATGCACAGGTAAAAGTTCATCCTTTTTTGAGAATGAACATTTCCATGTAAGTATATACTCCTTATGGAAATATGTCTCATATTTGGTCAATTTAATCATCATTACAACATTACTCTTGCACAACATTATTCTTCTTGTTATAAATATAGTCTTTCCACATAACATTGCTACAAGTCTTCAAATATGTCATTATCAAGATTAAGAGCAAGAACATTGCAACAAAACAGGCCAAGACATGCCACAAACATGATTGTCAACCAACGCAACCTTCCTGGCAGAACAGGTGTGTTAATTCTGTTACCACACCATTACTGTCTTTAAAACCAGCTAAACAGATAGACTGTCATGGAAAAAAGGTGACATGTCCTTGCAGCTGCTTACAAATACACAATCCTTACTAATCCTGACTCATGACAAGCAACAACATAAACAGTCAAAGTCAAAAGTCAAAGAAGTCAAAGCTCTTCAGCTAACAAAAAGGAAAAAGAAAATTCAAGCAAAAGGGTGAAAAAGAGTGACAACTATCACATGGCCTTTAATTTCTATAACAAATACATCTTTTTTTTTTTACCTTCAATTATGCAGTGAAGGTGTTACTCTTGATTTTAAGTAGAGAGCCAAACCTTTTTCTTCTCAGATGGTTTTGTTATGCAATATGTTCACTGAGAGCAGTGACTGGCTGATATAATAAAGGAATATTATAATGACTGGGTTTTCACCAAGGCATTTCAGACAAAACTGAACAAGTCAAGACTTGGAAGTGACAGAAGATTCCATGGAAACATTGGGTGGATGTTTGGCTTTTGTCTAAAATCATTATATTGTGTTGATCAAGTAATTCAAGGTGAAGAATGAAGTCAGGCATAGTGAAGTCACAACAAGGTATCAAGTCGCATATATAGGCATATATAGATAGATAGATAGATATATTCTAAGTAATTTTATAATTATACACAATCATAGTGAAAAAAATAGATAATGACAATATAATAACTGTGAGCATTTATAGCCTACTTAGCATACACTGAGAGGCTGAATGAATTATTTTATGTAAAAATTGTATAAAGAGAAATTCTCCCCTCTAGTGGACAAGAGAGGAGGTCAGTAATCAGGGAAATATGCATGATGAGAAGAATGAATATTTTCTCAAGGGATTGCTTGACATTTCAAGCTGCATATCTAGGCTGCAACGTCTTCAAGCCCCGTCGAAGGACATCTCAATATGAATTATCTTCGTTTTGCGTACCTTCATTGGGCCTGTTTTGAAGGATGCATCAGTTGTATCCTTCGCGTCCCTCAGTCACCCACAATCCTTTGCACACATGAAAAATGGTTAATTTGATGACGCTGTCAGCACGCTGTTTTAGCAGACGATCAACGTGGATAATGAAATATTTTTTCTTTGTTAATTCTACCCACTTATTCTTGATGTTCACTTAATAGAATTTGGATTTTTTTGTAATTGTGCTAAGAGCGTATGTTCTATCCACGTTCAAACACTTAACTTCGCTTTTTTGTGTATTTTTTTTTATTATGTTTAACAGTTACCTCCACATTTCGTGTGTGATTTAATACCCCGTCAATAAGTGTCGCTACTGTGCTGTCTACAAAACATATTGAGCTATCAGCATGTTTATATTTCGGTTAGCATAATGAGAACTCATTCATAACTTATAGAAATAGAAGCTAAATGCTGGTTAATTTAATACAGAACATACCACCGGTTGTTAAAATATGGCACTTAAAAACATCACATGAAATTGTCACTACAATGTTCATAACATAAATGCAAAATTTAATTTGAAACTCTTTTATTCAAAATCAGAGCTCCTGAATCCATGTTCTTATACACCAAATGGCATTTAGGCCTACACTTAAAAAAAAAAAAAAACATTACTGAAACATAAGAAAACCAGAAATAATCAGATGCATATCTTAAAGAAACGCTTTCACCCACAATAAATATTTGACATCTTTTAGTCATTATTTGACACTCTTAACTCATTTTGAGAAACATAAAAGCAACAAGAGGTTACATATCAAATGTAGGTTTGTTTTTTATGTTTTGTTTATTTCTCCCCAGTGTTTTTACCTGTTCCATCCCTGTACTCAACAACTGGAACATCACTCAACAGCGCTCATATGAAGTTCTCTTTAATAAACAGCAAAAAGCTGGCAAACATTTAAAATTTAGTACAACAAGAACTCATGGATTTACAGAGCTAATAATACAAACAATCTTACATTCCTCATACTGTATATAAACAATGAATTGTCACCATAAAAACATATGCAATTTAAAATGTAACAGAAATATTAATATATCCCAGGTAATTCAAGACATTTCAATTCCCCTCAGAAATAATCAGAATTATAAATGATATGGCTTCATGGGAAACAAAAAGAAAAAAGTTACAATATTTTTTCTCAAGTGCTTGTCAAGTGCGAGAATGTAAAATTCTCAGATGGCAGAAGATCATCTTTAAGGAGTGATTTCTACCTAAACTCTCTCTTGGGCCACAAACATGGGTCTGATCAATGTAATATAATACATAACTACTTCTAAAAATCCACATTAAACACCTTGATCATAAAGTCCTGAGATAAAAGACCTGGTTCAGTGACCAAACATTTAAAATGGTATTATGTAAAGGTCAGTTGCTTAGTAATTCATATGGCCCATTCTACACTGCAGTCAGCCTCAGTCTGAGGGGCAGAGCATATGGCAGAAAAGATGGTAAAGTTTATGGAGTTTTTAAAAATTATGTCATGCTTTAGCAGTGGTGCTGTTGTAGACCAGATGTTGGTCATCATCACTGTACACCACTGGAGGACTGCTGGTGGCCACAGGCTGATGCTGATGGTTTTTTCTCTTGTTCTTGAGGAAACAGTAACCCAACACAGCCAGAACGGCCAAGATGGCGACAACCAAAACCACAGCTAGGGCAACAGAAGCTGAGAGGGGGAAAAAAGGCAATCCACAACATGCATTTCTTTAATTGAGTGCACAGGTCTGTCCTATTCACTTTTAAAGTTCTGAAAGTAATTCGATGTTTTTAAATGATAACTGTTCTGCAAAACAAAAATCAAACCAGACAATAAAATAAGCTACAATAAAACAAAATAAAATATGATGTTAACTAGTATGGATAAGGATTTTTTTCAAGTCTGTTATGATCAAAAAAGCTGTTAAAAATACCATTAGGATCCTTCCTCTTTAGAGCAATGAAAAATATGATATACTTGATTGCAAATCCAAAGATTACCTGATTGGCTTTCCCCTAGCTCCTCCCCCTGTTCCCTTAACAATCCTCTGGCAAACACATCATTTTCTATAAAGACAGACAGAAATATACATCAAATTTAAACCTCAGCCATCATCACTATTATATCTTGTTGAAACCTGAATACCATTCATACCTGAGACACCTGAGCAGTTGTCCATGCACTTGTCGGATGTCTCAAAGTTGTTCTCATTGCCATCACAGCCACCATAGACGAAGCGATGGCACTTTTTGTTAAGAGGGTCATAGTACCAACGACTAAAACTGGCTCGACATGGGCCCACAGCAAGTGGATCTGTGCAGTGTGCTATATCATTATAACACAAATGAGACGTTAGAAGAGAATTAAAGTGGATGAAGATACAGACATGTTTATCTAGCAGCAATAGTAATATGGGGCGATAATAATAGGCACTAATAAATATTAAAGTCCATTCAAAAAGTTCAATCTGCCGTATCTCTCATATCCCATTAGCGTATCTCACAAGTTATGAGAACCAATAGCGCTGACCAATCTTGAAATCAAAATTTGTGCAATGCATCTTACTCCATTATTTAAAAAAATAAATAAATAGGATAATCTGGTCCGTTCATCAGGCAAAGCAAATGAATGGCTTCAAAAGACTTTGTAAATACGGCATGAGTTGTACAGACTATTGTATAGCACTTTTTTTGTTTTGTCTTTATTGCAGTTTGACAGCTCCATTCACTTTTTGTTATATAGACAAGAATAGGAGATTCTACAAAATTGTTTCTGTGTTCCATGAATGAAAGAAAACCATACAGGTTTAAAATAACATGAGAGCAAGTAAATTATGGCAGTTTTAGTTAAGTTAAGTGCAATTTTTCAGCAAAGCATGGAACTCACCTTTTTTATTCACTTCAATCCTTAGAAGTCGAGCTAGGCCATTATTCACTAAAAAGTAAAGCAAGTACATTTAAAACCATTGAGTACATGTCATGAGGTGTGTGTGCATGGTAAGGGTCTCACATTGTTCACAGTTCTCCTCATCAGAACCATCGCTGCATTGCTTCTGTTCATCACACTCGAGCTCTTTCTTCACACAGCAGCCGTTAGAGCATTTAAATTTGTCTTCTCCACATGATGAATTACAGTCTGTATCACAAACGAAAACACAAAATTTAAACAACCAACAAATCCTGAGGAAATCTTATACAGTATATTTAGCTGGTGAGAGATCTAAAGACAAATATACCTTCCTTGGGCAGCTTTCTCGTTTCTCCAGGTATTACTGCAGACAGACAATATTTGAAAGGACATTACTTAGTAAAAGTCTATGAGATACTTTAAGGAAATAACTTAAAGGAATAAAAGAATCAACCTGGTCGAAGTATGTGGGCACCTCAATCTAATTAATAGGTTTAATAATTTAATAATTCAATGTCTTCTCAAGCTAAATGGTAGGTGTGTGAGAAAAGTACTAATATTTGAAACTTTTTTAAAACCACAAACCATTGCTTCTGGCCAGCTGTTCATGTGTTTTCGACGTAAATGTCATGTTGTGAAGAGTGACGCAATGCACTTCTTGAGCAACTTTCACAATGCACTCACTGCATGCTTCAAAACATGCTGACATTAACATTGATTCATCACCTTTTTGCTTGTGCTTTTTGAAGTGGCAACTCACAGAGATGGATTATTTCTCTAAAAATCTCTGTCAGAAGTCAGTCAGTCATGTGCTTTGAGACAGCATGAGGATGAATAAATGATGGGACACTTAATAATAATAATAACCTTTATTTATAAATGCCTTTAACTGAAAATTGAGTGTTTAATCTTGTCATTATACATTACTGACACTCTATTCTCCTATTTGATACTGTTCAGTGCTTTGACACAATCTGTATTGTTAAAAGTGCTATATAAATAAATGTGATTGATTGATTGATTGATGAGAAAATGTTCTTTTATTTGGTGGAGTATTTAAATGTTCAAGAGACAAGAGCATCAGTGAGGTCAGGCTTTGAGGTTGTCACTACTCTAATTCATCCCAAAGACACTCTATAAGTTTCAGTAAAGGGCTAATCAAGCTCATCACCAAGGTCAGTAAACTATTTCTTTATGGACCGCACTTTTTACACAGAATCACTGTCATTTTAGAACACAAAAGGACCTTCACCTTCAAAATATTCTCTTAAATGTATGGCCATTCACCCTTTTCAGATGTCCTTTTGTTCTGATTGGGGATTAGGGCCATTATGGTGGGTGGGTGGTATAAAATGTAAAAATGCAATTTGCAAAAACAAAATTCTATGATAAAATGTATGGCCATATAGAGCAGCACATCCAAAATTTATTATTTTGCACTAAACCTATACGCCCTTATTCTTCTGTTGAACACCAAAGAGAATTTTGAATTTGTTTTGAAAATGTTCCCATCTACAGTAGCTCCTAAGAGGAATATTCCACGTTTTATACCATGCTATGGTAAACACACAAAAAAAGTTAAGCTGTTTATTCTTATTGGCATCCGTCATGCACCACTGGTGCCACATTTGATTTGAGAACTATAGCAAGAATATAATCTGTAACGAAAAACATTAATATTTCAGAAGACTTGGAAAGTTTGGAAAGCATGGATACTTTTCTTATAGTGTGACAACTGACATTTCTTGTGTAGTAAAGAGCCAAGTGAAGATTCTTCAGAAATCTCCTTTTGTGTTCCAAGGCGGAAAAGTATGGAATGGAATGACCAATAAATGACGACATTGGTTATTGCTTTAAACGACTGCACACCACAGCCTCAATACAAAGAGATGAGCATTACCTATTGTGTTTTTACAGGCGTTCAAACACTCCTGTTCGGAGAGATAGTTGTTGTTATTCTCTTTACACCCTCCAAAGATGAACTCCTCACACTTGCTGGATGCAGCGTTGTAATGCCAACGATGAAAAGCACCTCGGCAGGGTCCCGCCTTTTTAGGGACCAGACAGTGACCTAGAGGGACAAATCAAATAAATTATATGTTAATTCTGTTCTAAAGAAATTTTTAAAATTATGTTTTTTTGGGGATTAAATCAGAATAGGGTTCAACTGAATTCAATTCAATGCAATTGAATATTCAATTGAAATAAAAACAAAAACTTGCTTCATTTAATCTTTATTACTGTTTGACCTTGTTTCACTGAAGCATACATCTAAACACGACAATAACATCGGCTGGCGACAGCCTTTTATGTCACGTTATTATTGTTATTCTCATGTTTAGATGTATGCTTCACACTGAATATGTGATTATGTGCATCCTCCTCTCTACTTGAGAGCTAGGTACTTTGCCCCTGAGCTAATGATCGCTTCGGTCGAGCTAAAGATGTTTTGATTGGCGTCCAAACTGCAACACTGATGCCATATTTGATTGAGAACTGCAACAAGGTGAAGGTAATCAATAAAAGAACAAAAACATTTTAATCCTT
>SCHK01207316.1:0-23951 GCA_004124795.1 Poropuntius huangchuchieni
ATTTGGGAAAAAATAAAACGGATTTCATAGGGCCCTACAGTTCTATCAAATCTTCTTGGAACTTCAAGCATTTTTTGGCCTCCGGTTCTTTTCAACGTACTATGGCTTCTTTATTTCTTTATTCTTTATTTGCGCTGTGCTTGGTATATTGTGTTGGTCAATATGTAAATGAGATGTTGCGCCTGTGTTCTTTAATTTGCGGGTTGTTAGTAAATCACCCACAGAAATGTTAATGCCCATCGGTGCTCTTTTGGAATTGCACTCTCGCGCTAATTTGCCCTGTTTAGTAAAACTGGCCCTTAATTTTTGGGTGAACTAGCCTTTTAAAGAAAGTTCAGTGAGTGAGAACTCACCAAACGACCTTTTACTTTTTTGGGCAGGTCTTCATCCAGAGTGTAAATGTCCTCTCTCTTCGCCAATACTTGGGATCCATCTTCAAATTCTACCTACAAACAAGAACGCAGGACAAACCATGAACAGTTATTACAGTAGCAGCAGAGCAGCACTACTTCAGAGAATATGACTATGAGTGTGTGTACCTGATACATATATGAAGTATTAGAGCCAAGGTACTTGGCTCCATAAAAAAGTCCATCAGGCCACTTCACCTGAACAGCCTCCCCCACTTCAGGAGGCCCAAGCTGGGCACAATCTCTGCTCTGCAGGGTAAAAAGAGAACAGATTTCACTCTGATGTCAAGATGCAAATCTAAAAACATTATGCTTATATTGTATGGACTGTACAAATGCATGAGAAAATATGTAGGCCTGCACTTTTTGTGAAAAATAAGAGGCTGTCAACTTTGTAAGCATATACTGTATTGTGTGTGCTTAAGTTTGTTTTCATGCCTTAGCTCGCTGAAAACATGCCACAAGATATTTATTAGAACAACTAATGGCTAGCAGCATTAGAAACACTCACCACAATGTCTTCAGGGAATGTATCATTGCTGAATGAGCCATCATCAAACATAACCTCATAGAATGTTTGGGCCATGACCTGGGTAACACGTGAGCTGTAGTAACGAAGATTTTTGTGTTTGGAGATCACCGTCTGGCCCACTTCTAATTCACTTTTGCTAACTTTCACTCTCTGGGGGAGAAGAAAAAAATTCTTGATGATGGGCCAATTACGTGATATTTTCTCCATCTTTTTATTTTTATTTTTTATTCATTTAAAAAAAATTAAAGGCAACTCATATAGACAATAACATGAATATGCCTCTTCAAAGTTTTTAGATTTTTGCAAAGTCAAACTAGTTGTGCTTGCACGACTATCATTCAAAAATTTTGGGGTCAGTAAGATTTTTTTTTAAGAAAGCCAAATCAGCATATTAGAATGAATTCAGAAGCATCTTGTGACACCAAAGACCAGAGTGATGAAAATTCAGCTTTGTTTTCGAAGGAATAATTTTATTAAAAAGAAAAAAACAAAACAGAAAAGAGTTACTTTAAATTGCAATAATATTTCTAAGTATTAATGTTTTTTAATCATATTTCTGATAAATAAATGCCTTACTGACCTCAAACTTTTGAAAAGTAGTATAATTAGTTTGACAGATTTTTTTTTATTATGTCTCTAAAATGATATGGCTAACTATAATCTAAGTCAGTTTGATGCATGACAAGACCACCATAAAACAGAAATGTATATCAAAGTCAGGACCCTGTAGAATCCCATGAATGTAGCGTATGTCAAGGTCAGTAAGTGAACTTATGAGACGAGTATTTTGAAAATTCTATTCAGTTGGTGCCGATAGCCTTGTGGGCGATAGACTTGAGGACCTTTCCCAATCCCACCCCCTATCTCTCTCCCACTTCCTGTCAGTTCTGATCTGTCCTATCGTAATAAAAGTAAAAATGCCAAAAAAATAAAAAAAAATCTATTCAGTGTATATGGTATGGTGTTCTTGTTTTTAGTGTGCTGGTTTAACACAACCTATTAAAATATACTCACAGCACTGGAGCTCCGTGACTGGTGCCTGTGACAGGTGATGAAAACCACATACGGCCAATCATCAGGCTCCATGGGCACTCCAGCTGCGTGTGCACAAGTGACATGGAAAGAGGTTGGGCAACGACCACATGAGCACTGAATACATGCTCCGGACAGCTTCTTTATCCTGTTACGGCAATATATACACTTCTACAGAGAGAGAGAATGAGAGAGAATGATAGAGTGCATTTTAGTTTTAGTACTTCACTAGTGCGTCAAAATACATTAAATTGCTCAGCTTTGATGGGCTGTTAATGATTTTGCACTTTCCACTGTATAAAAATTTGTGTGTTTAAAACTCACCAGTTTATATCTCTGCACAGGTATGGCACTGATGTCAATAGGAGCTCTCTTCACCACATCAATGAACTTCACCTCAGGGAGACCCACAGCACACATCACATGGACCCATCTATAGCATGTATAATGCATGAGACACTTTATGCATTCACTAACATCTAAAAACACTAGCCTAACTGAACTGTTCTGTTTTGTATTTAATACAATACTATATTAGTATTAATGTATCTGAATAATGAAGATTACCTGTCATCTGAGGTTCTTTTTAATGCACCTCCTCTCAGGTTACACAAACAGCATCCCTGGTATAGAACACACACACATACATACACACACACACACACACACACACACACACACACACGCACACACGCACACACACACACACACACAACAGAAACAAACAGTCATTAAAAAAAAAAAGAAGCAAAATTGTAAGTAGACCATAAATGATAGTGATCCAGAATGACTGAATTATTACATACAGCTGCCAGGTCTCCGCTCACACATCTGTCACACGTCCACACTGGGCTGACATCATGAGCAGCAACACCGTAGCAACCTGTGGACCAATCCCCAAAAAATTACATTCTGTACTATGCCAAGCTATGCTTTTGTGTGTGTGTGTTTACTTAAGATGGTAATTATTAAATGTGTACTTCTTGAACACATATATCAAAGAATGCTTTATAATGTGAAATCATGAAATTATTTGGAATCATTTTATTCTATTAAAAGCCCAATTTTCAAACCATTTTGTAACAATATGTAATGGGAAATGCATGACAAAAAATTGTAATAAAAATATTTTCCTTCCACGTTATACATCTAACATCAGTCTAAAATTGAGTGGAAAAAGATAACATTATTCAGATAATATTATAATGATCTGCTTTGGTATAATGGCAATATAAAAGCCAATTACTTAATTTTAGCAGCAGCATGTTACCTTAATAATCATCATAGTCAAATATAAAAAAAAGTAAATGAATGATTAATATTCTTATCTTATTTTATAAATGGGTCTTCACACATGAAAATAACACTTTATAATAAATATATTTAACTTATGTATTTATTACATTATAAACACTAGCATTTAAATGTTTTGAGTCAGTAAGTTATTTTAATAAATCAATACCTTTATTCAGCAAGAATACATTAAACTGATCAAAAGTGACAGTTAAGACTTTTACATAGTTACAGAATATTTCTATTTTAAATAAATGATGTTCTTTCAAACTTTCTATTCATCAAGGAATCCTAAAAAAAAAATCACTACAAAAATATTAAGCAGCACAACTGTTTTCAACATTTATAATAATAAAAATTGTTTCTTGAGCACCAAATAATCATATTAGAACAATTTCTGAAGTATCACGTGACACTGAAAACCTAAGTAATGGCTCCTGAAAGTTCAGTTTTGGCTTCACAATAACAAATTAATCTAAAAAATATATTCAAATAGAAAACAGTTATTTAAAACTATAATAATATTTCACAATATTTCTGGGTTCATTATATTTGGGGATTTTTCATGTGTTAAGTTTTCATGTGTTAACTCAGGGACGTACTGGCATGAACTTGAACACAGCAACTATTACAGGCCACAAGAGGACTGGATCCATCCTCCTCCAGCAGTGTGTTCAAGGGACATGGGCCTTCCTGGTACGCAAAGCAAATTTCAGGGATCAGAGGTCGTGATCTCAAGCCCGCCTCCTGTGAACATGACCCCTGAGACTCTGTCGCAGCACTCATCAAGACATCATGCCTTCTCTCCTCTAAATTATCAGGCTGTGAGAGCAAAAACAAGAGTTTGAAATATCTGTGTGATACAAAGCACAAATACACAAATCATAGTATCTCTATACAAAAGTCACCTGACAGTACGGCATGAAAAGGGTGCAGACAGCACAGTGTGGAGAGGTTTTAGCTGCAGCTGTGTTGTACTCTCGTTCGTATTGAAAATGAGCTTTTCTGTGTTGCCACAAATGCACTAAAGGCTTTGCCCATTCCTCAGTTTCTGGCTCCTCTTCTTTAGTTGCACAGTCCTCTAAAGTCTCTGAGACACACATACAGTACAAAAAAATATTTACTCCAAGGCTGTCAATTTAACATGTTAATTTAGTATAATTAATTATATAACTTCACACGGCTTCTTAAAAGTATACATGTGTGCACGATGTGCGAAAGATGTCAGTCTACACATATACATAGATGAATAATTAAAAATACCAAAGACAGAATGCAACAATGTGATATTAGTGCAATTTTGTCTAATGACTGCATGTGGAAAAGATAAATATTCAGGAGTCAGTACTAATACAACCATTGTTCAAATTCCTATTGTTTATTACTCATAATAAAAATGAAAGTGGTTAAGCATTCACCATCATCGCTGACAGCCTGCTGTTTCACAGCACTTGGCACTGCTCTTGCAGTGGGTTTTCTGAGGGGGTGACGCCAACTCTTGGCTGTCTTCTTAACAGTTTGCATGTGATACTGTGAGAACAAAAAAGAGAAAGAGGCAAAGAAGAGGTCAGTGAGAGAGAGCCACTTTACAAAAATATAAAATACTGTTGCTACCTTTTCTTGTGCATGTGTGTATATAGTATGTGCACATTTATTAACGCTTCGACACTGTTTACAAGGTGTTAAGGTGTGAAAAGCAACTGAGTAAGTGAGTGTTCTGATTTATGTGTACAGAAATGTTCACTGGATTCACAACAGGTGTAAATCAATTTAAAAGTCTGTGGTCAGTAAGACTGTAATACTTTTCATTTACATTTTATTCAGCAAGGATGCATTAAAGTCACAGTAAAGACTCACAGTAAAGATGTATATAAAACAAATAATAAAATATACATAAAAATATCTGAAATCTCTAAATATCAAAAACAAAAAAAATTTATTAAAATAAAAAATAAATAAATAAAAAATCCACCAGTGTCTGTGCTTCTCATTTGCATGCAAAATTTAGTTTAGGTTTAGTTAAGTTTAGCTAATCGAAAAGAGAAAATGACATGGCAAAACAAAATCCAATCAGAGCACATATATATAAATCAAATAAAATATACATTAAAAAAATATCTAAAATCTATAAATATTAAAAAAAAAATAATAATTAAAAAATGTTTAATTAAAACCCCCACCAGTGCCTGTGCTTCTCATTTGTATGCAAAATTTAGTTTAATCTAAAAGATAAAATGACAATGGCAAAACAAAATCTAATCAGAGCACATTTGTTATTAAACATGCAGGTAAAATTTTTGACCATTGAGATTTTACTGTGAGCAGGTTCATCCTGTAGGTTATGATTAAAGTTGAAACCAAGCAACCAGCAAAATGTCTTGTCACCATGGTCACTGTTTGTTAGGTCAGAAGCTCAGAACTATGTAGTGGAGAGGACATATTTCTTGTCATGGTATAGCACCAGAACTCACAGTACAGACTTCGCCTGGCTCCAGACCCGTTTCCACATACTCAGGGTCACTCATGGTGTTCTCCTCACTGGATTCACTGCTGCTGTCAGCACCTTTATCTCCTGATTCACACGAATCAGAGTCGCTCACAGACCCATCGTGCTCTGACTTTGCACCTTCGTAATACTCCTGACCTTTAAACTCTTCATCCTGAGGTTCCTGAGAGCCTGCCTGCTCACTGAGCACACAAGCTTCAGATGGTTCCAACTCCACGTTCTGCTGCTTCAGATCAGGAGGTGTGTTTGGAGCCATGTCTGCTCCAGAGCACTGCATGGGAATGGGCTCCAGGTTGGTCCAGGTCTGAGTGCATGGTGAAGAGTTTGGAGAATCAGGGAACTTTTCTTGTTGGCACCCTGATTCGGACCACATGGTGTAGTGCAGCGAGTCATGGGCATAATCTGTAAGACTGCTCACACCTGTGGTAAGACCAACTACCAGCTCAGGCTGCAAGCTCTCAATGAGCACTGCGGGATTCTGGGAGCTGAGGTTTTTCCAAATAGTGAATGGTTTGGACTCCACATAGGGGCCCTTGGAGGATGTGAGAGAGCTTGACTGCTCTTCAAAACTTAGAGAAGTTTGTTTGTCTCCTCTTTCCACTGAGTTACTTGCCATTTCAGAGTCACGGGTGTCCATTAAATCCACATCTGCTACTGTGGAACATTGTAAAATACTCTGAGTAGTGATTTTAAACTGTGACATGGACTCATTCTGAGTGTTTTGGTCTGTGGATGGGATGTGTTCATGTCCTTCCTGTTTGGACTCCTCTGGTGGCCCCCATTGTGGAATCAAGGGAGGAGACGCTGGTTTTGCTATAAAAGTGTCTGAGATTGAGTTTTGTGATTGGCTTACACCTTCTTGGGGTGCAACAAAGGGCCAAAGTCTTTCAGAATAAGTCCCCACATCATCTGTTATAACAGGAGGCGAGTGTGATTTTTCCAGATGGAGAACAGGTGCATTATTGTTTGGACTGTGAGGTCTGTGATTTGTGGTGTCGGGTCGGACAGCGAGAGTCAGTGAGGGCATTTCAGGTGCAAGAGATTGAGGACTGACTCTCTCTTCTATGAGCTCAGGCATTAGAAGAGGCATTTCACAAAACGAAGTATTCAGGATTTCAGAGTTTGTTCTGTTTTCTGAGGTTTCCAAACCCTGAAGAGCAGAGTCTAGACAGATCGAGCTTTGCTCTTTGTAAAGTGCTGATGTGCCGCAATCGATGCTGCTCTCAGTCAAGATATCGGCGACCGTCTCCTCCGTTTCAATTTTAGCTTGTTGGGAATCAGTTTCTGAAAATAAAACCGCAGCACCAGTGGAATTAAGTCTCGGTGAATGGGTCACAGGAATAGAAGGAGCACTTGTTACTGAGACAGGTTCACAGTTTAATGCTTGATTAGGACTTTCAGCAGTTCTTTCTGAGTCCAGAGTCACATCCACAGTGACGCTGCTGTCTGAGGTTGATTCAGGTCCAAGCTGTGCAGTTAAGTTTGTGGATACTTGACCTTCATCGAAAATTAAAGATGTCTGGGAGCTCGTGTGACCTAGATCGGGGTCACTCTGCCTGGACGTGGGGGTGAGTGGAGGGGTCGAGAGTTGCTCAGAGGAATCATCTTTGACTTGTCTGGTGGAGTGGGCCAGCAAGTCATTCTCCACTCTTGTTACTTTCACAACGCACATTTGTCGACATGGACCAGCGAGCCCTAAAACAAAGACAAAACAATAAACAGACACATATGCAGACATGTAGTTATAGCATACACTACTGTTCCAAATTTTGGGGATTTTAATGCTTACCAAGGACACATAATCAAAAATACTGCAAAACAGTAATATTGTAAAATATTATTTTAATATATTTAATATACTTTTTTAACAGCCTTAAATAATTTTTATATGCCAAAACATTTCTTATTATTGTCAATGTTGAAAACATTTGTGCTGCTGCTTAATATTTTTGTGGAATCAGTGGATTCATATTTTGTGGATGCATTTTTCAGGATTCTTTGCAGAATATAAAGTTTAAAAGAACACCATGTTTTTGAAATATAAATCTTTTGTAAAATTATACGTCACTTTTTACTGTCACTTTTGATAAATTGATAACACTTTACTATAAGGTGTCATTCGTTAAGTAACATGAATGAACAAGGAACGATAATTTATTACACTCTTTATTAATTGTTCATTGTTCATGTTAGCTCACAGTACATTAACTAATATTAACAAATAAAAGTTATGTTAATAATGCATTAATAAATGATTAAATTAACATTAACTAAGAACTACAAATGTTATAGACATATTGTTAATTCTCAGTTCATGTTAACTAATGTAGTTAGCTAATGAACCTTACTGTAAAATGTTACCGATAAATTTAATATATTTATTCTTAATTTTTCTAACATTTTCTACATTTAATCTATTTAGTCACTGCTAAATAAATTATTAATTTCCTTTTAAAAAAATCATACTGATCCCAATGGTAGCTTTCATTTCATTTTAATTTATTCAGATTTTTTTATTATTATTATTATTATTTTGCAATTTTTCTGGCAGTCCAGTCAAAAAATTACACCATACTAAACCATAGATTGCAAGTTTTCATTTGGATTTGACAAAAATGCTATGTTGTGATGAACTAGGACTTACTTAAAACAAAATGCAGTCTTAACTGATACACAAACGATATCTGTCCTTAATGTGAGTGTGTTATCAGATCAAATCAGATTATATTTGAAAATTAATAGCACACAAAATAAATATGAAAATGTATTTACATTTATTTCTGAATCAGAGAACAACTGCAATTGGCTCAGCATTAGCGTGGGGAATGAATTAAAGGAAGGCACATATTGTGATTGAAGAATGTTTTATGAGCTTACACAAGTAATACCAATACCAGCCTTTTAATTCACCTGAGTACTGTGATTCTTTCTGCTGTTTCACTGAGTCTTCATTATCCTCGTTTTTCGATGTTAAAGCTGCCCCTCTACTTCTGCGACCACCCCCCTTCACTGGTGCAGAGTCCACAGTCTTCAGTCGTTTGGAGCATGCACGTGGGAAATGGAGACTGTTGATACAAAAAGATAAATCATCCACTATCCAAGACTGTGAACTGAACCTGCTAGCAAACAGCATTTTTGTTTCAAATAATATCTATAGTGACTGTCTTCTGCATGAAATATGTTTTTAAAAAAAGCTAATTTGGATATTTGGCATCATATGGCTTTATATGTTTAATGTTAAGGTCTGATACTTTTTTGTAAAGTATTTTTAATAGTGTGCTCAAGTACTTGAATAATGGCAATATTAATATTTTCATTTACATTTTAAGTTCAAATTTTCCATCTTCAATTTTCTTTCAATTAACAAAAATGATTTATAATATTTTAGTTAACAACAACTATACTAAAGCAGAGGGAGGAGTGAAAGGGTCTTAAGCAGAGTTATAACCCCAGTTGCTCAGCAAATGTCTTTTCAAACTATTGTTCTGAAAGCAGTTGACCTGAAAAAGGAAGGTGACTATAGAAGGTATCCTTTGTTAAAACCCTGCTAATACCTTGAGGTGGAGGGTGCTTTCCTGCGACGTCTCTGAAGCCAGCTCTGCAGCTCCGGTGTGGTGCTGGGTGTGGCCAAGGTGTGATCCAATGGACACGAGTCTTTGCCTTGTGTCCAAGCCTGATAACGATCCGGCTGGAATCGTCTGACAAATGGATCCATGGAGATCTTCACCATATCCTTACTGCATGTACACTGCAAGAGTACAAGTTTTTCACAAAAAAGAGCATCAAATGTTCACCAGCTGCAGATGAAGGCAGCATGAAGGTGCCAGATTTACATCAGCAACAGCTGTTATTAAGTGCTTCTTAGTACCTGCGTAGCAACTTTTCCATAATCGATCCACCGGATACTGGCAAAATTGGTGGATTCAGCACAGTTGAAGCCGTGGTTGAAGCCAGCGTGGTAACCATAGGGAAACGTGATCATAAACTCCCCCGCTTCCTGTGTTATCTGTATTAATATATCAGTGTATAGTGAATACAAACGAGGAGAACTGAGACACCACAGCATTATTCTTAAAACTAAAATAGTTTAGAAAATTGATTCTAAAAGACTGTGGATTGCCTTATCAAATGGTATGCTGTATTTCTTTAGTACAGAGGGGGATATCAGTGTCATCTTGTGTCTCAGGAACGCTTCACAGCTTTTAAAGCTGTTAGGAAAGAAACCTAAAGACAAAGACACATTTATCACACCCAGTACAATATATTAGTAATTATATGTACAGTAGATTAGCTAGATACACCCATGCACCCTTTTTTTCCTGGACATGTCCTGTCCAGGATATCTAAATTTCCTAAAATGTCTGGGTTTATGACCTTGTTTTGCTGTTGATGTGCTCTCTACCATTCTTACTCATTATATGCGTGCGTATTTACATTACTTTGACCGTTTTCTGTAGATCCCACCTTCTTGTAAAGCATGATTGGTTGATCATGTACAGTGCCTGCACGCTTTCAGTCAAACTACTTTTGAGTCGTTACCTTCAGCAAGTATGAAAACAATAGGAAAACAAAGCCAAAACCTGGACATTTTAGGCAGGACATGTCTGGGAAAAAGAGGATGTACTGTATAGCAAACCTACATATACTGTTTACAAGCAAGTATGCAAAAATATATACAAATAATAATAATTTCAAATATGATGATTTCATATATTTCATAGTAGAGGTCAATACACTGCACACTCCTATAAAAGACTACTTTATAGTTATACATTAAAGTTTTTACCTGTAGCAAGACGCTCCAATCTCTTCCCATGTTCTGGAGGGATGGCGTACCTGTGAAATTGGTATTTATTTATTTTTATTTTATTTGAAAAATTGTCAAAACACCAGGTCCTCTGAGGTAGATGAAGGTAGATGAAGAAAGTAGTCAGAATAGATCTATGAATACTCAAGAAAGAGAAAACCACAGCCAGTCCTACCAGGATTTGGGCTCCCCAAAGTGCAAGTAGTTGATGCTGTAGAGGTCCATGTCCTCCGTGTGCCAGGAGAAGCTGGTTTTCCACATTCCAAAGTACAGATAGGGTGTGTTTACACCCTGAATGGACACTCCACAATCCTCCTCGATCACGTCCAAGATTGAGTTCAGGTGCCCGATGTTCCACTCTTCAATGTCCTGAGATAAGAGCAGCAAACATTATCTCAACTATCACCTGCTTACCAGTTCACAGCACAATAAAGAAAATACCATGGCACTACCAAGATGTTTTTGATTCTTATATATTTTCAACTCATTATTTCACAAATGATTAAGGAATATTTTTTGTGTTAGGTTTATTTTCATAATTATCTTAAAATACCATGTAAAGACAAAGCGTAATCATTCATGATATATATCAAAGCAGTGGAACTGCTTAATACTCAATACTTATTTCTGATCACAGCAAAAGAATAAATTAATAAATCAAATAAACAGTAATAAAATATAGCAAAATAGCAATTAAATATTCATAATAAATAATAACATTAAATTAAAACAACGGCATGAGGCTTTCAAATATTTCTTGATTAAATAAACATTACTTATGTAATTATTTGTGTAAACAGTCAACTGCAGCCAGCCACCACCAAGAAAACCGTGTTATCCTTTGTTATAACACACATGGCATTCACATACCATTTGAGGTATGTTACGCTGGACATTCAGAGGACAAGCATCCTTACCTCATCATAGAGTGTGCCGCTCACATCAGCACCATAGATGGGCGAGACGAATGTCAGATTCTTCCAGTACTTCCTCTCCAGGTCTTCATAGTTCAGATAACGAGGTGTGCAGTACCTGAGTAGGTAAATCACACATCTCCAGATGGCCTTAATGGATATAGGTCAATCCATCATTTAAAGGAATCTTATTACAGAGCGCAATAGAAGTCCAGCATATAACAATGCATAAAAGAACTGTGCAAAAGAACCAAACCAGAGGTGTTCGTAAACTGCATGGCATTGTATTAAATTGTATTTCAAACAAAAATAGGTAACACTTTATTTTGATAATCCACTTTAGACATTCTACTAACAGTACGTAACTTTGCAACTACATGTCAACTAGCGGTTAGTAGAGTATTAGTAGACTGTAGGGCTGGACAAAATATCGCTCGATAAGATCATGCGCATCGTGTCAGTAAAGCCGGTTCCGTGATTAGCGCTAAATCTCCATCAGCTGTTTTCAAATAGAGCGGGAGTTAATACACTGAGCCGTATTTCACTGACAAGCTACGCAATATCAAGTCCTATATTGAAGGTGATTCATCTGCGATAAAGGACTCGAAATTGCGTAGCTTGTCAGTGAACTACGGTGAGCGATATTTTGTCCAGCCCTAGTAGACTGTCTGCTTAATATCTTNTGAGCTATATTTTGTCCAGCCCTAGTAGACTGTCTGCTTAATATCTTCTAACACTTTCTTTGTCAACTTATTCAACTAACCCTAAACCTACCCTAACAGCCTACTCTGAGAGTTAGTAGATATGTAGTTACAAGTAAATAAGAATTAGTTGACATATAGTTGACATGTAGTTACAAATTTACTTGTAGTTAGTAGAATGTCTAAAGTGGACTATCGAAATAAAGTGTACCTCAAAAATATTCCAATAACACCTTCCAAAATTATTTTTGTTTAGATATTTAATATATGGAGTGTTTTTTTTGTTTTTTTTTTAGTAAACACACCTGCTGTCGTTTATGCACTGCTTTGCTTTTTTGGAAATATGAAATAATAACCTAGACTGTAGGTTATGGCTGAATACTGTATAAAGAAATTGAAAGAATGTGAATGCATTCCACAGAATATTACTGCATGCACATACTGTGTTTAAATGTAGTTAGAGTAGAATAACAGTTGTCACTTACATGTCACTGTTGGCCAGTCTGCGGAATTCTTGCACAGTGAGCGGTTTCTTCTGGATGTTGTACTGGGTGAAGAGTCCTGATTGGCCAGCCACCATCTGCTGAATAGGTGCTTGAATGACGAAATCATCAATATCATCGTAATTGCGACGAGGTTTCCAGCCCTTGGGTGGAATAACCTGCGGAAATAATTAAGAATTATGAAGCCATTATTTTTGGTCCAAGAGTGTGTGTGTGTACATATATAAAATATATAGGACTATAAAAGAGAACTACAAAATAAAATAAAAAATACCATAGTATATTATATTTTATATATTACCTTTATTTCTATTAAAGTTATTAAAGTATTAAAGTCACAGGATTACACATTATTATTATTCTATTGCTATTTTACTATTATTATTATATTTTATACATTAGAGTTGTAATCTTGTGAATATAAATAAATAATAAATTAAAAATAAAAAAAAAGCCCATCACTCTTTTGTGCTGTCTTCACTGATTGAACGTAAAACAATCCTACAATGGACAATATATTGTGAATTTAGATTTTATATTTCCGACTGCATGTTATTATTGTATGTACAATACACATTTTACTATCATGCATAATCATACAAACAGACCAACCTTGGCCAGTCCAGCACGATGAGCTCCCTGAGACTCCATATAAACCAGGTACTGGTTGAAGTCCTTAAACTCCTCCATGGTAGGTCTGAAGGTCATGATCTTACAGGCAGGGTTAGCCGGGGCACTTGCCCCAACACCTGCCATCCTGACCTCTCCCTGCTGCCTCCCAGAGGCTCTACCTGCAGAGCACACCTTGTGCATTTATACTTCCCCTTCACAATCATGATTACATAACAAAACATGCAGTAATTAACACAGTTAGAGTTACAAAAGTCCAACAGCTTCTTCTTGCATGCATTTGATTGACCGTCTAGACATTGTAATTTAATTAACATAATGATTTGGGTCCTGTACAGACAAATCACCGACTAGGATAACTGACAATCCAACCTACAGATATAATGAAACAGTGTGTTTACTTACATCATTGTCAATTCTAAAGAAATTTGCCATAAATCCACATTTATAAATGAAATCAGCCCTACGTATCGTAATTCATTATTAAAGCACAATGCAGCAAACCTAAAAGTGTCATTTACAAGCGTCTAGTTGCATGAGTTTTTAATGCAGGCCCACTCCCATAATCTGCTGATAAAACAATGACATAAAAGCCGGGCTAGATATAGACGAAATACCTATATAAAAACTTATCGCATGAGTGTAAACTGCCTGCGATATGATTTTCATCGTTTAAACTATACTGTTTACTGTACTCAGGTTTATTTACAGTTAGCTCATTAGCTGCTAGAGTGACCATATTAAATGTCCACTTCTTCTAGTCTCGTTGTTAAAGTTCTTCCCTGAGCGCATAATAGCAAGATAAAGCTGTTACTGTGCGCATAACACATTCGTTCTCTGTCATGTGTATTGATTAGAAATACCTCAGTGCAGTGTGTTCGTGGGCACGCAGTCCAGTCCCTTTAAACACCCCAGCTGTTCTACTTCATGACAGCTCTCTGCTCTCACACGATTTCATTTCTGCTTCTCTTCGTCTCGCTCTGGGCTTAAGACAGCGCAGCGCCATCTGGTGGACTGTATGTTATACAAATGCATTACAAAACAATGCAATTCAATACAATTTTATTAATCTCAGAGGGGGGCTTTAGTTTTTTGGCACACAAAAAAGATGAAATCAGACGCAGCACGTGTATAGTCAAGAATGTTTGTCTTAAAAATGTGCGTTGTCTTAAAATAGTTAAGAATAATGAATGTTTTTTTTTTTTACATTGAATAAATGAAAATGAGTTTTAAGGGTATGAATTGGCTAAATAACATTTTTGTTTATTTAATAAATACATTCTTCACAGATTAAATAGGTAAAAAAAAATTTCCATTATAGACTTTTCACTAGGCCTATAGACATTAGGCAATTTCTCTTGTATTTTTCTCTTCAGTAGTATAAATAGCATACTGACAAGTAAAAACACTTCTGCAAGCTTTATGCTTTAAGCTTTTGGTTTTTGCGATGATTATTCAATGTATGCAAACATATCAAAAAGAAGTTGGATATGTTTTTTTCAGTTTTTTTCTTTTTTTTTTTAATGTGAGAAAAATATCAAATGCATATGTTACTCAAGGAGTGAAATCATCACCGTGTAGCCTATCATATTGATAATATGCAAGATTTGCTTGTGTATGTCAGCAACATCATTCCTAATGTTGTGTATGTCTTTTTAATGTCTCATAATAATAATAACAATAATAATAACAATAATAATAATAATTATTATCGTTATTATTAAATATATTTAATTGTAGCCTATACAATTATTATAAACTTTTTATTTTTATTATATGTATTGATGTTTTGACGTAAAACGCCAGTAGCCTCAGTAACTTTAGGCTAGGCAATTTGAAATTTGAGAGATCGAGACCGCGCGCCCTTTGCACTAGCATAACGCCTATAAATCTCATATATGTGTATCTGGTGTATATTGACGCTTTGGCAATGTAAGGTTTTAACGGGGCAATAAAGCTCCTGGAATCTCAACCTTAAGAAGAGGAGGAGAAGAGAGAGAGGGCGGGAGACAGAGAGAGAGAGAGAGAGAGTCGGACTTATCAAGCGACGAAAGCAGATTAAACGGTTAAACTGAAGTGCGTCTCTGTGAAACTCCCATCGGACTAACCCGCCTTCACTTTATTTATTTACCGTAACAATGAGTCTTTTGTCGGCGCAAGGCGATGGATAGTTCACGAAAATGTTACTCTTCGTGTAAGGTGAGTGATACATAGCATATAAATGTTGTTATAAACGTTGTGATGTGAAGATGAAGGCGCGTCACTGACAGAACTAGGTGAATTTGACAGATTAAAGGGAATTAAGTGAATGACAGTTTCACACTATCAGCTCTATCGGCTTTTTTAGGGATGTCTTTTTGATTGTGACCAAGTAATAGGCTAGAGAGTGAGCTTTCATTTGATACATAACTGAACAGAAATAGGATTTTTTTTTTTTTTGTATTTCATTGCTCTGTCTGAAAAATAACCATGAACACAGTGTAATAACAGCAATAGCGTTACTGTTTGCCTTTGCTAGTTGTCTGATACAGAGACTCTGCCCCACAGGCAATATTATTATATTATCTTCTTACAGCATTTCAGGGAATGCCAGATAACCTTGTTTATTTGAGTGAGAGATGAATTAAGTGCTTCCTTTAGGAGATGGAACTTGCACAAAAATACATATTAAAACATAGCCTATTTAGATTTCATGACATTAGTTGCAGCAAGCCCGAAAGGTTAACGTTTCATTTAGTGTAGCCTGGATGATTCACGGGAAGTTGGGACAGGCATTCATGACAATACGGCAATTGAGCTAATTTCGCAGCACATTTTCAAACTCTGTTCATTCGATTGATGTATTCTTGATTTATTTTTACCATTTAAGTGCAAACATTACAAAACATGGCTGTAATAATAATAATTAGCATATGTAGTAAAAACGAGGGGGCAGAAATCAGGCAGGAGATCCGGCAGGCTTCAGAAAGGGCCATAATTCATTTATGCTGTTATTTTTAGGTGCAGCTGAATACTGTGAATTCTTGATGCCTTGTAATCGTAAACTTACCAAAACAGACGGTGCTTAGATGTCTTCCACATGTTTAAAACCTGATAATCCAGTGATGATATGCTCAGTAAGACTAAATAATAGGCATAAGCGCATAAACTAACGCTTAAAACATCTGATGTGACTGTGATCTTACATGCCCTACACAACAACACAGACTTTTATCATAGCATATCTATCTTTTTGGCATGGAGCAGCATTTTCAAGCTGCTAACAGCTGAAATTGGCCCATTTGTGCCAATATTCATTTAAGTGGCATTTGGAGAGGGAGATCTCCAACAGGAACTGATCTGATTACGCTCTCCATATGAGAGTGACTGAAGCCCCCGGGGCAAATGACATCTCCGATTACAGAAACATAAATTCAGCACACACATTTATACATGAAAAGAAACGTATGCATCTATCCAAAGAGTAATATCTCTTTAAATAATTTTGGAGAGGTAGAGACTTTGTATTCATTGTGTCAATAATGATTTCATCCGAATATACTCTAGCAATCACTATAATAGGGAATTATATGCACAAATAAGCCTATGCATGGAACAAAACAGCCAAAAATAAAGTTAAGAAGTTCAGCTAAAGCTTTCATTCTTCCAACCCATATCGAAAATAATTTAGTCAAACTAAAATGTCAGATCATCAAGGAATCCTGAATATAATCATGGTTCCCACTTAGATAATAAGCAATGCAACCATTTTTATAACACTGATAATATAAAATGTTTCTTCAGCATCAAATCAGCATGCAATAATTTCTGAAGCATCATGTGACACTGAAGATGGGCAGCTAAAAATCATCAAACCATTCAGTGACCTCTCGTGACCTTTGGATGAGGGCAATGCAATTCTGGAAGTGACCACTTTCATCAGGACAGTAATGATTCCTGATAGGATAAAGGTGATCACTCAGAATAACAGAGATCCTGTGAATTTTCTTCTAATTTGTCACCCTTCTGTATATGTGTGTGTGTGTGTGTTTATACTGTATATACTTTTATATGACTCTAATGGACTTGCTATCAAAGTATGTAAATACATTAGTGTGATACTATACGCATTTTATTATAGGCCAGGCTTAAAAGGCAACACTTTACTGTAACATTTTATACATTATGTATGCTCTGTCTTTCCATCCAGCAAGGGGTCCTTGACCTACAAAAAGGTTGTAGACCCTTGACAGAGGGTTTAGTTAGCCCTTTATGCTGATGTCAATATAGTGATTTGACTATCTGTCAAAGTCAGTAAGTCTCTTAGAATATCAAATAATTTGACTACTTATGACAAGGCAATATTAGTTCAGGTTGTAAAATGTGTGGTGAGACTACTCAAAAGGTAATGATATTTATGAATTAATAATTCATGGTATTTGTAAAAAATAATTTTTACCTTGAAAAATGCATTTCAAATATTTTCTAAAAATAATTATTAAGGTGTGTAAAATATGTTTGTTTGGTGGTTTGACCACATGCCATTTTTGTCATTATACTGAAACTCTTCTGGATTTATTGTTAACACTCTTAACCATAAAATAACTCACCCTGAAATAATAAGTGTATGTAAATAAATAGTCATATTATATCAAGTCCTCTTTATTTATTTAGTGCTTTTAACAATAGAGATTGTGTCAAAGCACTTTACAGTATCAAATAGGAAAATAGTGATTAAACACTAAATTTTCAGTTAAAGGCATTTCATTATTGAATGCAATGATGTCATGGTCCAGCTAGGTTCGATTTAAAGGGATAGTTCACCCAAAAATTTAAATTCTGTCTATGAGCTATCCCTTTAAATAGTGTCTGTGCAATCAAGTCGACGATATCGCTGGAAATTAAAATAGCATTGTAAATCACTACATTTATCAAATTGTTATTAGTGGTCTAATCCCACTAATAAAATTTATGTCACTTTAATCACAGTAAATCTCTGCAGATGGCTGCGTTTATTTGATTAAAATGCAGTAAAACAGTAATATTGTGAAATATTATTCCAATTAAAAACACATTTTGGTCACACTTTAGAATAGGGAACATTTATTCACTATTAACTATGACATTTCCCTAGTAAATTCCTAATTTGCTGCTTTTTAATAGTTAGTAAGGTAGTTAGTTAAGTTTAGGTATTGTGTAGGATTAGGAATGTAGAATAAGGCATTAATATGTGCTTAATTACTACTAATAAATGGCTAATATTCTAGTAATATGCATGCTATTAGCAGCTAGTTAAGACACTGTAAAATAAAGTGTTACCAACATTTTCTATTGTAATATATTTTAAAATTTGTTTCTGTGATAGCAAAGCTGAGTTTTCAGAAGCCATTACTCCAGTCTTTATTGTCATATGATTCTTCAGAAATCATTTTAATATGCTGATCTTGTGTCATTAACAATGGTTATTGTTATTATCAATGTTGAAAACAGCTTTTGATGCATAATATTTTGTAAAAAACCATGATATCAGTTTTCCTTTATGATTAGAAAATTAAATTTATTTCTTAATAATATGCCTAGCCAATTTGAACATCGAGACGACACATAACTCATAACTCAAGCTCTTTATAGGAAGAAGAAATGATGATGCATTTCCTCTTTTATGCCACACCTCTTTCCTCATGACTCCCAGAACAAATCATGCAGCGCACACACAATCATAACGTCTCCAGTTCTTTTTCCTATGTCTTTATTTAGCATCTCTTTCTTCAACCTCACCATCTTCCCAGCTATCTCATTCTTTTCCCTTCCTCCTATACATCTTTTTTTCATTTTCTCAACCCCTCTTCCATTCACCCCTTATCTACAACCTCCCGATCTCCATTCAGCTCCCTCTGAAGACATGCAGCGCTCAGATCTTGCTGCTCTGCCACTCTTTCACTGTCTTTCTGTTTTGTTGTGCTTGTGTGTGTGAGTGGTGAGGCAGCATTATCTAGATGCATTATTAAAGCCTGTGCACTCTGTGGTTCTCTCTCTCTCTTGCTCTCAGTAAGTCTGAAAGGAGAGTTTAAGGGCAATGATAGGATTACCAAAGCGTTTAAGGAGAGCTTGAAGGATGCATACAGTGCTGGGAACTTCATAAATATACATCTGTTCAAACAACACATATAGCAAACAAACCAATCCAAAACTGCCATTCTAGAGCGTTATCAATTTTGCATGAGGACAAAAAAAACATCAACATTTGATCTTTTTCAATCATTCATTGTGCACTCATCACTCTCATTGTTCAAAGTCTCTTTTTTTCTATAGAGCTTTTGTTTTGCATTTTTAAAATCTTTCATTTGACTAAATGAGAAAGACACATAAGTAACAGAAATAAAATAATGGCACTAAAAGATTCTGACAAGGCAGGCTGTGGTTATGAGGGAAAATAGCACTGAGGGAAGGATAAACTATGGAAAGCAGAGAACAAGTGAGTGAGAGGGAAAAAGAGAGCTGTGTTCTCTGTTTTTGCACTGGATACATTAATTATTCAATAGCTAGGAGCTGAAAATGTTCAGAGGGGACTCCGACAAGCCTGATGGTTCTGTCTTTCTTTCTCTCTCTTAATATCCGCCTCAGACTTCCATTGTCACTTTATCAGTGTTGAGAAAGCTACTTTGTAATTGCTTCTTTATAAGCTTCCCATAGCTCAAAATAGTTATATTACAGTTAAACAACCTTTTTGAAAAAGCATAACACCTAAAGCTATTCAAGAGTGGACAAGATATAAGATTAATTCTACAAGCAGAATAAATATTTTTTTTGTTACACTATATAGAAACTATTCATAATCAGAAATATTTTTAAAACACTTTACTCACGTAAAGAAACAGTGATGAAAAACAGTGTTTTAACTGCATATTTAGCTACATCATAAATCCTGCAAATGAACTGCAAACGCATGGATTTAAATTAATCAGAGATTCATTTTAGTAAATCAGTTGGTTACATTAACATTTATTTATTTGGCAGACACTGTCACTTTTTATCCAAAGTGACTTATATTGCCTGGGAATCAAACCCAAGACTTTGGTTTTACCATGCTATAATATTTGAGCTACAGAGGAGAGCTAATTCATGTAGCTTAAACACATCATTTAGTGAAAGATCATTGGAAAAGCAGTATTGTCGCTCAAACAGAGCAATGTCAAGGTCATGGGAATGATTCTCAGGGAGTATGTGTACTAAAATAAATATGTACCTCAAATGCAGTGTAAATTAGCTAAAATGTGATGCAAAGTCTGTTACATATTGGCCACACTGAGTTTTATGGTTTGATGATGGTAGTCAAGATATTTCTTGCTGTGTGACCTGGGAAGAGGCATGAGGCAGTTTTTAAAGAGTAGTTAAAAACAAGCTGAGCAACAGTATTTTTTGTGCAATCAAAGAATATGGCTATATGGCATATAGCCTGCATGGATGTTGAGTTCTGGCCATTAAACAGCAGTGATTAGGAAAATACTTTATTTTCCTTTTAAACAAGAAGAGAAAACTTTATTAGCTTTGCTTTGGATTAGCACATTAGATGATTACAGTATTGACAAAACATTCATGCATTTATAATACAGCAGTTGTACTAAATAAATAGAAAGGTGCAATACACTGACCAAAATAGTCTCTCTTAGACTACCCCCCCCCCCCCAAATGGTGTTGTTCCTGCAGTATATCATTCCTCATTTAAACATGAAAAATGCTTTTCATTGAAAGAGCTGAATCCTTTGTGGTACAACAGCTTTGAACATCAAACATGTTGCAACCTAATGTGACTATTCATTTTATTGGTACCTCTTCACCAGATCTTGAATAAGGCATTTCTGCTCATCTCTAATTCCTTTTAGCAACTGATTTTAAGTGATAAGCTGCAAGGATCTATTTTTATCTGATCTAACCATGAATTTGTGAGTGAGATACTATGGGAAATGTCTCATGTGCAACTGACCACAGAAACACAAATATTTTACACTCCACTGAAACTCCACTCCAGGTTTTCAATTTTCCACAGAGGGCTAGGCGATATGCTATATTTTTTGCAAAAAAGGGGTAAAATCTAAAAGCAAAAATAATGCTTTTTAAAGCGGAAGTTAAATTAACTAAACTAAAAATGAAATAAATTTAAAAAAACAGACTAATTGTATTAGACTGTTTTTAGTGCTATCATAAAAATACACTTACTTGTAGGTTTTAACTTCTACATATGGCACATTTATTATCCAACAACAAATATTTTTAGCAAAATGCATATTTTAGTCAGAATTATTGCTGCGCTCTGTCTGTTTGGCGGATAATCACATGCACTCCTGAAAGCAAAATTTTAATATTTTCTTGACTTTCTAACATTTACAGAAGGAGAATATACCTGTGAAATACACTGAGGAAAACTCACATCTCAAATGCATTAAAAAGCACAAGTAGCCTATCTGTCAGAGCATCTGATCAAACTACATGTGTTAACAATATTTACTGCATATCGATATCAACGGTATTGCCTCATACCATATCACTCATATAAAATATGTTGTACAAACTTGATTTACCTCCCAGCCCTACTCCTCATTCAGGGATGAAAGAAAACCTTCTCTGAGCAATCAAAAACACAGAAAAAAGCACTCAACACAGATAAATTTATGTGTAGCAGTGTTACCACTACAGCTCATCTATAAATTGTTAATTATCCTCAAGTTAAGAAGGCAATGAGAATGATGCAGCATGGCTGTACTGCTGTGACTCAACTTCTGTGGTCAGTCATGCGAGATTCACTTCTCATAGTGAGATAAGGAATGCATGTTTTAAAAAAACAAACATCAGATATCATTATATGTGTCACTTTGACAGAGCTGAGAACACCTTGGAGCTCCCATCATGGCAACAAGCAAGAGTCCATGTCTGATGCAGAAGACCACTGGATCAAGAAGAAAACAAAGCGCCTGCACACTCTGGAATTCATTATTGATGAAACAAGACTTCTGAATCTTTCTCTTTGCTCATAGTAACCTGTAAAAGTTCAGGTCCAAAATATAAATGCAGTGCAAATGGATAGGACAAAAACTTCTAAATTCCTCACACTGCATATAGTTTTTTTGAGCTAGCCAATGAAAACAATTCTTTTAATGTTAGCTGTCGAACTAACTGACTGAGGCATCGGAATGATGAGTAGACTCAAATGATCAAACCAATGCTGTGAGGAATTGGTGATGCAGTCCAAGGAAAAGTTCCTCCTCAATGGGGAAATATATAATCTGATTCTAAGGTAAGTGTTTGTGTGTATTGGTCTGTTCATAGTGTTATGTGTGTAAATGGCTCAGTGATCGGCTCAGTGTGTGACGCAATAACTCTGTCCCAGCCTTTACAAATCTAATCCAATTAGAATACTTGTCAGTAACCTTAGGGTCGTCTGTCTGTAACATTCTGTGCATGTACACTCTAAAAAAACATGGTCCAATGTGCTAATTGAGCGAATTTTCAGTATAGGTTTTTTTCTCAGATTTTAACTCCAGAGATTTCAATTCTTCCATTTCTGTCAAGTTCTTAGGCTAATTAAATCGGAATGTAACATCTACACTAGAGACTTACCAACTGCTACTGTAACTATAGCTCTGTAATTTTGTTTGGTTGCACTATTTGTTCTGAAGGCAGAATGTAGCTATGAGGTTGTAAGCTTTCCATTAAAGTAATGCGTAGTCACATAATATGACATTTACCCTCGATGATCCAACAGCAACCTTCAAATATGTGAGCAGAAGTTGTGTTGAAATGCAGTGAATTTCAGTTCATCTTGCCTTTATCTTGAATTTATTTTACCTGATGTAACTAATGGTAGAAATATGTTACTATTGAAATACAATAGTATTTAATTATAAAAATAGGTATTTTTAAATTTAAATGTAAAACAGGTATTTATATATATTTATATTTAAATAATTATTTTTATATTTAAAAAAAAAAGTGACATTTATTTATTAAGATTGATTTTATTAGACTTGCACAACATGGCCCGATGCATGAAAATAATTTACTCACATAATATCCTCTCTCTTAAAACGTAAACAATTGTAAATATCAACATTATCATTAAGTTTCAACTGTGTATAATGGTGCGATGCTGTAATATTTAGCTGTGTTGTAAGTTGTAATTTACACACAACTGGTTCAAGCAGTTTTTTAGTAAAGCCTATGAGTGATGTTTGTGAGACAGACATGTTGTGATACACCTGATGTGTGTAATTGTGTTGACACTTTTAGCCTGCTGAAAGATCTATTACTGGCTAGGATCCTATAACTGATAGACCAGAGTCCGTTTTAAGCTATTTAGCATTGCTCAGTGCTAACGTAACATAGTAAGAACAGTCTGTCCTGACTGGTCTACTATCCGTAATCCTCCCAAGTTAATGTGAATGAATTGCAGACAATTCTTGCGTTAAGTAGTTCAACCTAGCCATTAGCGTTAGCTGGCCATGCTAATGATAGAATACAGCCATTATCTCTCAGGGAGAGAGCATGAGCAGACCTTTTTTATGAGAGAACATGGGCGTGAGGGGGAATTAAACCCCACTCTACAGGGCACTAATCTAATACAGAGCGAAAGAGAGAGAGAGTCAGAGA
>SCHK01207433.1:0-10279 GCA_004124795.1 Poropuntius huangchuchieni
TTCAAATCTGCCTCCATCCAATCAACAATAAACTGAACCAAGTCTGCTCCCTACATTTCTTTTAATTGATAATCCATTTCACCTGGATGTCACAGTACTGAAAGAAAAATTTTTTACTACTGTCTAATCATGATTTAACATACATTCTTAATGCTATCAAATCTCAAAAGTGCATGAGTTACCATCACACACCAGTACAATTAGATTAGCTACCTAAAATGTTAGCTAGCTCTAAACATGTCAGCTTTCCCTAACTTGCTAAGCAAGATCACCTTCAAACTGTTGCTATGCCTTGATCATAGTAAATGGAAAAACAAAACCTTTCTTGCGTTCTGAATTGCGCTTGGGCACATTTTGGAATGCAGTGACACATGACACAGTTTACCAGTGTTTGGATAGTTACTTTGGAAATGAATTAGGTTTCTAATTTCAAACGAATGTTTTCAGCTGTTAATCATTGCACGCAATGCAATTTTGGAAAGAAATCAATCAAATCTGTATATGTGTCAAAATATTCAGATGTAACCCCCTTTGTAATCATAAGCAACTTTAATTTAATTACACTTTTTCTCAGTAACTGTAACAGATTACAGTTACATTTATTTTGTAATTAAATTACTTCTGTTACATGTAACTAGTTACTCCCCAACACTGCGGTTTAGCCTTATAGCTTAATGTGTACCTTCAGTCTGTCTTTTCGGATAAAATATCTGCATAAATCTAATCCGTTATCGATACTTTCATTCACTGCAGATTAAATTTACTCCATTAATACGTCTTTCTCTGTTTTCTCTCTGTTAGATTGGGTGTCGAGTGAGGTGGAAGTGTTTCTGGAGGACTATGTGGCAGGAGTCGGGGACACTGTGGATCTGTCCTGCACACCGCGTGACTTCCTGGTCCCCATCGTGTGGCAGAAAGACGGCGATACCGTGTCTCCTAGCAACCGTACGCGGGTGGGGCAAAAAGTGCTCCGTATCATCAATGTCTCCTATGAAGACTCGGGGGTGTATTCCTGTAGACACGCCCACAGCAGCACGCTGCTAAGCAACTACACCGTCAGAGTCACCGGTCAGTCTCTCCGAATAATATTTAAGTAGTGTTGTCGTTATTTTAGTACAGTAGCACAAGCTCAGGCATGCAAAGCATTGATTGGAAACTTGCCAGTCAGACTCATTCCCAGCAGGCAAACAGGTCTTGAGACATACTCCCAGCACACACCTACAGGCTGACTTGACGTTTAGCATACAAGCACAATAACACACACTTGAAGGCAGAATGTTAAATAGTCTACATGTTGTTTAATATTCCACACGGACTGAATGGGATTGTTTTAGACTGTGACGAGGGCTTTACCTGAATAAAAATTAGGGAATTACAAAAACAGGGCCTCCTTGGGAAGCTACCAGGGAAAATGGCATATTTTGGTCCCTATTGATTAAAATCAGTGTGAAATGTTCTTGAATAGACACTAGAGTTGTTGTTTGTGTGCGCGTCACATTTGGCCGATTGAGCCAGCCTGTCAGGTATTGTTATCTTTTACTATACAAACTTTTAAATTGTCACTGACTATGTTTAGAATGGAATCTGAACACTGCTTACTGTGTAGTATACTCTGTAATGTCTATTATTATTATCAATTAAAAATAGTGATACAGTAGGCTATGTATTATACAATGCTACACATTTCATACATTGCTGACACATGATCTGAATTCAGGGAGTGCCATTTAATTATAGGCCAAATGTTAGAAAATTTTATTTTATAGTAGGAACATGTGTTTATTAGAATTAAATTAAGAATTTAAAAAATAAAATGTAATATTTTTAATAATGTAAAAATATTTTAACATTTGTTTAAGTCAGTAAATCAGTAAAGTTAACCATTTAAAACTGCTTTAAATAGTACTTCCAGTTCAGTTCCAATTAATGTAACGTCTATGCATGCTGAAAATTTGCCTGATTTGCACAGTATACTGTACATATTAAATATTGCAATATAGTAGGAGAAGTATGAAAGTATGGCATTCCGAACATGTTCATACTGTAATAAAAAAATGTATATACAGCCTATATATAAACTTTAAGACATACAGACATTACATGATGGAATGCAGAGATTTGTTTTTTTGAGACGTGTGTGTGTGTGTGTGTGTGTGTTTAAACGGTAATGTGAAGTGATCTTTGGTTCTGTAAACTCGTGGACACAAGCTGAGCTGCTCATTGACAACTAATTAGAATGTAATTATCTGGAATCACCTCATCATTTAAAGCAGATGGAAGAAGTAAGAGCGCGGGGAGAGTTGTTTTTTACCGACATGTGTTTGGCATTAGGCCAAGGCAGATCAGCTCTCCTTCTCGCCAGCGTCTGGAGAAAGACAGAAAAAAAGTGAAACGGGCACACAACCTGCACCAATTATCGCATGCCGATAAAGAGTCCACAAGACAACAATATCCTGTTCTGCACACTTTAACACAAGACACAGCTACCAGACACACTGACGGACAGCAACACACAACAGAGCTTTACAAAGATTCTTTATACAAAAAACAAAAAACATCATTAATCAACCATATTTCATTCCAAGCCTGTTTGAGTTTCTTTTGTTTGTGGAACTTAAAAGAAGATGTTTTACAGAATGTTCAAGCTGCTGTTTTTCGTGTAATGAAAGTGAATAGGGACTAACTTGTGTGCTATATTTTGAGTCTTCTAAAGCTTTGTTTATGAGGAACATACAGCTTTTCATGGTCTTGCGTATCTTCTAATAAGGTGGCCCTAAATGCTCCACACCAGGTTTGACGTCAATGACATCATTTGTTTGCATGGGTTTTGTCATTTACGTCTCTTGACAATTTTTAACTTTTTGGTGTGCTAATTTTTTAAAAACACATAACACCACAGAACAACAACAACAACAACATTTTATAAGACAAACCTCCAGTAGCCGCTGAAGACTGTTAAGCCACAAAACATGAAAATATAGAGTAAATGTGGTGGTTTGGTGCAACTAACACTGCGAAAGCCACACACAGAAAGCTTCAGTGTCCCAGTAACAGCATATCTTTAGCACTAAATAGGCCTAGTGTTGGATTTCACGCTCTGCTGGTATTTTAAGAGTGTGCGCTGTACAGTTTTACCTGTGTAAATGTTCACAGAGGAGGAGCTGAAGACAGAATAATCTCTTTTTCAGGGTCATGGCTTTTTTTTCTCTCCCTCTGAATGAGTTCATTTAGAAGCAGGATACGAGAGTGTGTGTTTGTACGTGTGTATTTCAGGACATGTGTGTAAAAATACAGCTGTTGTCAGAAATCTCTGAGACGTTTTGCTCACTGAATCTCTGCTAACATCTGCCATCCATTAACTGCTGTGTGTGTGAGTGTTTGAGGGTATGTGTGTGTGCAGTAATTGGTTTTGATTTGTTATCAGTTTGTTTTCCTCATTCTGCAGATCATATGAATAGGTTCATTGTTCATACAGAAAGGCCACTGTGCTGTGTAGTAATAATATCGTTCTCTCTCTGTGTCACTTTGTTTCTCTTAGACTCGCTGTCCTCTGGTGACGATGAGGACTATGATGAAGATGAGGACGATGCAGGTAATGGAAATGGTGTGTTTCACCCTCTTATTTCTCATTTCAATCCTCTTTTTTGATTGAGATTTCATGAGGTCTCTCTGTTGTGTAATAAATGCATGAGATTGCTGTCTTTTTTAGCTGGGGTTAGGTTGCATCTCATTTCATCAGCTGCTTTTTTTCTCCCACTTGATGCTAAAACAAATTCTCAGGAGGGATTGAGAGAGAGAAAAGGAAAAGTCTAACAGTGTCAAATGAAATGTGACTAAAAGTTGGAGAAAATGCTACAATGTTCAACTTTGTGTATAACAAGTAAAGAAAGAAACCAGAGGGAGATTTAATTTATCAATGTTTTAGTGTTGGTAAGTTCTCATTTCAGTGACCTGGGCTGCGCTTTCCAAAAGCATCGTAAGCTTAAGTACATCGTAGACCCATTGAAGCCAATGGAGCTATGATCAATTTAGGCTTATGATGCTTTTGGAAAATGCAGCACTGATTGATTTTTTTTAAAATCACACATTTTGATAAATGTCTTTGCAGGCAAATATATGTCAATATAGCAAGAGAATCAGAATCACTGGTTCTGTCTGTATTTTAAAAAAAAATATGAAATAAGAGAGAGAGAGAAATGAGAACAAGGTAATATACAGTTTGCGTAAAAAATAATAATAATAATAATAATAATAATATTGATAAATAAGCCCAGATCTTTGAATTTGATAAGAAATAGTAAATATTAAATTAATGAAAAAAAGACATAATAAAAGAACGAAAATCTGAAAAACTGAGAACAGATGGAAACATTAAGATCTCTTCAGTCATGTTATTCTGAACTAAAGCTATTACAAATTATTTTTTGTTAACTGAAATCAAGCTAAAATTAAATAAAATATAAATATTCAGTGAAAAACTTCAACTTGAAAAAAACAAAACAAAAAAATAAATAAATTTGCCATTGCAACAAAAGTTTAAGTATTTAAACTAAAGCTGTAAGAAATAAAATAAAATAAAATAAAATAATATTATTTATGAAAACATAAATAATACTAAAATAACACAGAATCTCTTTTGAAACTCTACATGATACAGGATTAGTGGCATCTTTTTCTGAGGGAGAACAATCTGAGATTCAGGAGACTTTTTTCCATGTTATCTTTATTTAATCTCATTGCTTTGTAGGAGAAACAACTGAGATTTGAAAGAGATCTTATTTGTGATTTTTCACAAAGAAAGAAAGAGAGAGGGAAGGTCTTCTGTGGTGGGATCAGGGTTGGGGGAGGGTCTCAGGGTTGAGGGGAGGGCATGAAACGAGGGATTAGGCAAAAACCAAAACCCCTTTAGAGTTTAATGACCAGTAATCCAGCTCTAATTAAGAAAGAGAGAGAGAGAGAGAGAGAGCTGAGAGCTGTGGCTTCTGGGCTCTCTGGAACATTTGAGAAGAGCTGAGGTCGTGTGACATCTGATGACATCATTCTGTAATATCTTAATGATGCAGTGCTAGTTACTGCTCTCAGTTTGGCTGACTGAAGCAAGCTGTGCGTAATATCAGCTGTGTAGAGCTGCGCTGTACTTTGATGGCTTTTTTGGCGATAGAATAAAAGTAAACTGAAAAAAAAATTGGGTCACTGTAGATTCGCGGTTCCCACTTCAAAGCTTAAATTGTCTGTACTGAACTCTATAAAATGGCAAACCACACACACACACACACAAACACACATATGTATGGTACAGACCCATGTTGTGGTCCTGATGGATCACTGACCATCTAAGAATGCAGTGAAAACTGGAAGAGTGTGTGTGTTGGCATTAGTGTGTCAGTTATACCAAAGGAAATGCCAGCCTGCCAATCACCCTTTACATTCACAATCTGATAGCATGAGCAAATAACACGAGAGAGAACTATATTCAGTCAAATTAATGGGTTTATTGTGTGTGTGCGCATTCACAGATGTGTGCTTGTGAGCTCTCATGTATGTCTGGAGCGAAATGTGGCGTCTGTGGGTTTAATCGCCAAGTTCTTGGGTTGATCTGATCTGGAGTTAATTGTTTGAGGAGGGATGAAAGTATGTTTACTCAATCTCTTAAAGACACATACACACACAAAGTTCAAGACTTGAACTGAAAATAAAAATAATGACTATTATTTTAGCTAAAGGATGTTACTGTAAGTGTTTATGCTGTGATATTTGGCATTAGCTGCTAGGAAGCGTAAACACAGACCTGACCACATGACAGTCAACATTATAAACTGAATTTGTGGGAAGATTAAATGAAGGAAAATTGCTCTGTTATTATAATAGGTTATTATTAGGAATCCGCATTGTGTGTTCACGGCTCTGTGAAGGATTTAACACTGGGAATCTTTCAGAGTTCTGTTTGCAAGAGCATAAACGCGCCTCACACTCACGTAAGAGTGTATGTAAGCTTGTTTGCTTTTCCAAACAAATTTTAATTCAGTCTGGGAATTAGGCAGCCAGTCTGACGCTGCCACAGAGCGAGCAAGAAAAATCTTTCCATAAACATTCACCCACACGAAGACTCCCGGAGAGGGAACACCCTACCTCCTAAAAAATAGCGCTTCATGTCAACACACACTTATATTTGATCCATTTGTGCCTATGGATGCATGTATTGTATAATGACATGTTTATGTAAACTTTCAAAATGTCATGTTTAGTATTTTCAACTAAACATTTTATTCTTATATTTCTAACAGAAGCTCCATTCTGGACCCGTCCTGACCGGATGGAGAAGAAACTGTTGGCCGTTCCTGCCGCCAATACAGTGAAGTTCCGCTGTCCCGCAGCCGGCAACCCCACTCCCACCATCCACTGGCTGAAAAATGGGAAGGAATTCAAGGGAGAGCAGAGAATGGGCGGGATTAAAGTAAGACAATATGAATATCGATTAAGAACATGTGCATGTGCAAACATGTGATTGTGTGTTTAGGATTCTGCAATTAGTAATAATTTACACAGATCCCCAACATCTGCTGCTTCAAGAGCTCTCTCTCTCTCGCTCTGGATTTTATTTGCTCGTCATCTCTAGAGGATACGTCCACCTGTTGCTGTTCCTCTGAAAGAACAGAAGAACACAAAGTTCTGTGTGGTCTTGTTATTTATGTGTTGATGCGCTTGTGCGGGTGTTGTTTGTGACGTGTTTTGGAGGCTGTCCACTGATTCTTTAGATTATTTTTATTTATTATTACCATTTTTTTTTAATCTCTCAGGGCTGTTGCTCCTTAATGCTCAATGATTTAACCTCCACAATTTAAGGGATAGTTCACCCAAAGATAAAGTTTTCATCATTTACTGTCCTTTTCGGTAAATTTAGATTTTTCAGTGAATTACCCCTTTAAATACTACAGCATTATTAAACACAATTTTCCTGAAGAGGCACACATTTTCCATATTGGAAAGGAAAAGTCATGAATTACACTTAGTCTTTAATATCTAAGTTGTTTCTCCTAGATAGCGTTGAGATCAAACTGAAAACAAAAACAGACTTTCACTGAAGACTTTGATAGAATTTTCTCCTGATTAATTTCAGACATCCCCGCTTCAGATGAGATCTCAAACTGTGTTCAAATTTGCAAAGTTACGCAAGTCTGAAATTAAGAGATCTCAATATAAAGTATTACTCATTAAGTTCTTCCAAGACCAAATATTCTAAGCTTTGCTATCCAGATTTATTTTATACCTCTATACTCCCATTGTATGTCAACAATTTGTTTCTAAATTAAACTGAATTTTAGGAGAAACACCAGAAACTAAATTCAACAGTTAAAGCACATCTGGAATCTTCTGAGTGACTTCTTTTTGCACACACACATTTGCACACTTAGATTCTTTAACACAGCATTGCATTGACCTGTATCCATAGAATATAACCAGTGTCCTCTAAGGGAGACATTTAGAAACAAAACATTGACCTCTCCACCTCTCCATGGCCATAGTGTGACCGGCCCGCCCTTACAAACACACACACGTATACACACACCAGGGGTCCGCACTGACCCAGGGTCATCCTTTATACAGACCTGTCCTCTGCATCAGCACAGTCACTGTTGGCATAGAGATCTCTGACAGCATCATAATAGCTTTATTTAACACACACATACACAGGAGCTTGACAGCTCACCCTGAATGTCTTCTGTCTCTATTAAGACCAAGGCTAAAAGTCACGCTCTTATATTTATGCGAAAGGATGTGTGACCCCCTTGTGTGTGTGGATATGACAGGCCTGATGGCTTGATAACGCATCTCAACGGTGTGTTAAAATGCAGAGCGTTGAGCAAAATTAAACATGAGGAGTTCCCTGAGACATCAGCGTATTCCATCTTAAACTCTTTTTTTGCATTGCAAGGGGAACAATAATGGTGTGATTATGTTTCTGTTGGCACTGGAGCCGGTTGTAAGTTCGACTAACTCTCTGGCCGACGGTCAGGGCACGCTAATTGCTGACTAAATGCGGTAAGATTGCCGAATGAGTTTTAAATGCAAGAAAATGAGTCACATGCTGTACTCTCATTGTTTGAAACGATCCATGGCTTTGTTTAGACAGTTGACTTTCCCACAGCTTTCCCCACACACATTAACACAAACACACACATACAAACAGACACAACTTTCTGTGCCTGACTGGCAGGGTTCTAAGGTCAAAGGTCAACTCTCTATTGAGTCATCAGAAGGGGGAGGTTCCAAGGGGGTGTTGTTGTGGCGATTTAGAGATCTTGATTGGCAGGGGGAGGCGTGGCTTTTGTCAGGCTCACATATGGCAGCCGAAGTCGCATTGTTAGAATGCTAATCTGTGGCACTGTGGGTTAGTCACACCTCACGCACACATACACACTGATTTTTTGTGTAAACGCTGCGTTCGAGTGTGTGTATGCGAGCAGCTCGCAACATATTCAACAGCTCAATTGACGAGCGAGCTGAAGAAAGACTGTTACGTCCTCCGAGAGATGACTCAATTTCAGTCGCACTGCTCTGTGCGACCACCAGTGCTAAATTCTACATGCTTGGAGCATCAGTGAATCTCTAATCCACCGACAAATGTGCCTTTTGTCTGTAGGCCACAGCAGTGTGTGTCTGTATTAACTGCTTTGGTGCAATTTGTTATTCATGTATGTGTAAAAATATGTTAAAAGGTCAAGTGCTTAATGATCACTATTCTCATGTAGCCTGATTTTTTTGCTGTTTAACGTAAGGCTAGTCTACTTTGCAGCTTCTTTCCAATAAAGCTTTTTGGGCATTTGTGGGCAAAAAAAAAGGTCCATTGTCAATAGTGCAGCGGTATATGAAGTACTGTTCACACAGAAGTAACCTAAGAAGTAAACTAAGCAGCTTGAATCCAATCTTAAATCTGCATAGGGAAATTTTTGTACCTTAATGCATAATTTCCAATCATATGGATTTCTGTTGAAATGATTGCATTTCTGTATGACTGACGTAACAGCAAATGACCAGGGTGCATTTATATTACATAGTTGAGACCACAATGATAGAGTGGTGTGGAAAAAGTAATAAATACAAATTATTTTACATATAAAACTCCGAAACAAATCAGAATACATTATTCTGCTCTGCATGTCTAGAAAACTGGCACAAACAAAACTTAACAACCAACCTGTTTTTGAAATGTTTTTGAAATTCAGTTTTCTGCCACTAGTGACCACTAAATACACTTCACCTTTAAGTGGTAATAGTTCTCTTTATCGATATGAATTGAGAAGACTTTCATATTAGGGTGTGTATGATTATGGGCCATCTGTATAGTATTGATGGCTTGTTTTAATGGTGAAACAGGGTGTTTCCAGTGAGACTACTGTACTGCTTTCCATTGAGAGAGAGAAAAAAGAAACAGTTTTGTCGTTTTAATGACTCGCCCTGGGGTCAGTTGTTTTTGCTTCCTGTCTCTGTGGGTCAAATTAAACAGCACCACTATTGGAACGAGCTCGCACCGTTTTGACACAACCATAAATCCTGAACATACACGTACAAACACACATACTCAAGAGAGACCTGAGCTTCTTGGCACCCCCTGAGCCCCTTTACTCCAGATATTCTCTGCAGTTCACCATCCAGCTGAATATCCACCGCACTGGTCTTACCTCCTAACCCCAGACTGACATCAGAGTTAAAAAGGCTTAATATGTTAACAGCGTAATGCCGGGAGGAATTTGAGCAGTGCTTTTCGACTGATTTTCAGACCTCTGCTTGGGTCTTTCTTGTGCTGTTTTTTTTTTTCTCTGAATCAGCGGGGTCCAGCACGACATTGCAACACTTTTCAGCTCTTATCTTTTGATGAAGGATGGGATAAATGTACTAACTCTCTCCTCCCATTCCCTCTGGATAAAGTGCTCGGGTAGATTGAGGAACAGCTGAGAATTCTTCACAGCATTTCTTTTCAGCAGACACATTGAGATAAATGTCGTACGCACACACATGCACAAAATGTCAGTGTCAAGTTAGATAGGGTCCTAAATTAACTCTCACTCTCTCGTAGTCTCACTGCACATGGGTAGTTGACATTAAATACTTTTGGGAAGTTAACAAGGCGAATCTAGGATTTCACTGAAAGGGGAGCTGAGCATGAGTTGATGTATAGCTCAGAGTAATATTTATTTCCTTTAGTCTAAAGTTGCTCAACCAACAATTAAAAAAAAAGAATAATATAATTTTAAAAATAATAATAATTAAATAAAAAAAT
>SCHK01207515.1:133-16332 GCA_004124795.1 Poropuntius huangchuchieni
CGGCCAGAGAGTGAGAGGAAGAAACACAAAAATAAGTAGTAAATGTAGGTGAGGATATGAGAGAGAGACATTCCTTAAACTGGAGCATCCAGCTAGGACAACAATGACTTCATTACACTGTGGAGTTTATGCGCTATAAACTGGCATAGGAGTTTACAAAATCAGTTTTGACTGGCTGAAATCTCAGTTTAGAAAATCTGCTCCTGGGAATGAATATAGGACAGCAATGAAGTGAGCACAGAGTAGACATTAAAAAAAAAAATACACATCAAACAAATACAGACGGCGATGTAAATCTTGAAAGTTCAAATGACAGAACACAAAATACTCAAAGAGAGAAAAGAGTTACTGAGGCAGGCAAGTTCATTCTTATCATGTTATCACAGGCTGCTTGTGGCATCAACAGAGAGATGTGTACTGTATGGGTGGAAGAGATAAAGAAATCAGGACAGGTGGGTGTTATTGCAGGGGGAAGCCCATCCAGCAGACCAAACAAAGATCAACATGCCACCTGCTCACCTGATAGATGGCCAAGCCCTAATGATGGGGCCTAAACCCCTTTCTATAAATAAGCCCATAGAGGTGGGTCAAAACAACACAGCCAAAATTATACTAAAGATTATTAAAATAAAGGTTAAATTGGATATTTGAGCAAGATATTTTTTTATTGGATTGTTAATATTTAACACACATATTTTGCATAATATTCTAATAATGATTAAATTGTTAAAATATCAAATGTAATAATCATACATCTGATAAGTTTCTCACTCTAAACAGCCACAAAAAGCTAGCTTTGCTTTGAACCTCTGTACATGAATTTGTTTTGGCCATCATTCAAAGTTCATGCACTCTATCCTCTGATGCTCTGTTAGAGAGGTCAAAATTTACATCCGCTCCAAATTTCCGTCTTCAACTTTTTCCTCAGAGCCTTTTTTACCGGCTGTCAAAACAGGACACATCAATGGCACCTCAGAAGAGGTGTGCCTCTCATTTCCTGTCTGAGCTCTAGCTCCAGAAAGCTTTAGCTTTCCACTCCCAAAGAATAGTGTCAAGCAGTCTGCATGACATCCTCTGAGCTGGCAGTTCAGCAGACAATGCTTTTAATGCAGATTTTAATCGCTTCCACACCACTGAAGTTATCCCGTCGGGAATGACATGCAGTGGTGACTGGGAGATAAGTTGGGGTTTCGTGTTTTACTCACGCAAATGTGCGCTACTTGCAAGAATCTGTTGACAAACTCACAAAAAGACAGTTTCTAGCTTCCTGTCATTGCCCCTTGCTTATTTTTTTGTTAGCACTGCCATTCAAGATACATTAGCTTCATTAAATGCGAGAGAGAGAGACGCATAAATTGTACAAGCGTGAGGTCTGAGCAATGAATATAATTATGGCTCTGAGCTAATGAACCCATTGTGTCTGGAAATAATGAAACTATTCTGCAGTTGCTTTTCCTCTCTTCAAATGATTTGGAATCAACACCACTTGGGTTCATTAAAGATGGTAAAATCTATTCCAACGTATATTAATTACTTAATGATAAGTGCACGCTTTTAAACAAGCCATTTATTTACAGAGATTTAAGAATAAATTCATTAAAAAGTACTCAAAGCACCCTTAAGATACCACGTGGAATGCCCCAAAAGATCTGACGACCATCGACCAATCAGTATTTCGGTACTTGAGCACTTTTTAATCAGATAAAAAGAGAGTGAGTAGGTTGTCTGATTGGATCTGAGAGGACCGAGAGTGGTTGTTTCCTCATTGCAGTATCTCGCTTCTTCAGCCTTGGCTGGCTGCACCTCCTCAGGATTCATGAGTTACTCTCACACCCAGGGAGGGTGATAATGAGATTGGCTCTGGGCCATCAAACTCACCTTTTTACTGGCCGTGCCATGTCAGCTTACTGGTACACACACACACACATACACACACACATTAACCAGTGCAGACGGAGATATGCGTGGATGGGCACATGCATGCTTCACTACTCTATGTACAATTGCATTTGCCTCTGAAGCCATGTAGTGTAAACAAATGTTTGTAAATAAACTGGAATGAGGACTGTTCCTTCAGGCCAGGTGGAAAGTGAGTAGAGCTCAGCATTTCATTACAGATTGCAAATGAAGATGTAAAGGAAGATTACTCATGTTTGTCCAAGCATATTTCAACCAGATTTATTGGTAAAACTTTATTTTGCTACTCAATTTAGAAATTCCGTTGACTATAGCTAACTTAGCAACTATATATCAACCACCAGTCATTAGAGTATACATAGATTTAACATCTGCTAACACTTCATTCTTTTGGTGCACCTATAGACATTCTACTGACTATTAGAAATTTTGCAAATACAACTTATTCTACAAACTCCAACCCTAATCTACTAATACTGGTTCAAGTCCCTCTACAATCACTAAATGCATCCCTTAAAACTCACCTTTTTTCATCAAAATGATTTTTTTTCCCCATGAAAACAATTTATTGACATCTTAAAATGAAATATTATTACTCTTGAATATAACTCTACACCCTTACCTCGTTGAGAATGCATGAAACCATGAATATGCTAATTAGCCCCCACCTCCACACAAACACACCAGCTCGAACCTGGTCCACTTTCATTCAGATAACTGAAGTAGTAAATGCTACACAATGGCAAGTGGCAATCTTGGCTTAATGGTTATTGCTATGTCATACACTGCAGTTTCGAGAATGAATTCTTGAGTGAATTTATGCTAACGCAGAACGGATTATAGCAATCCCTCACAATCACTAAAAGGCTGTCACTCATCGTAGTTCATCGTGATCTCACAAAGTTATGTTATAATCAATGAATGTTATAATCAGTTAATCTCTTATTTACATTGTATCTACACCTTCTTATGAGAGGATCTGCAAAACGAACCTTAGCACTGAAACAAAAATGTTTGAGCGTGTTTGAATGTTTGTTTATGACTGCAATGATGTCCTTTCTACTGTACCTATTCAGAGGATCCACCACTATGGCTCTAGGGTGAGACATGTCTCCCTCTAAAAGAGTCTTCCTGGTTTCAGATGCCCGCTCCAGCCTAGCCACGCTGATGGTTTTTCTGTAGCCATCATTGGTCCAGTAGAGATTATTTCCAATCCAATCCACTGAAATCCCCTCAACATTATCAAGATCTGTAAGAGCACACACAATTCGGCAGCTGAAAAGCTGTTATGGAAAAAAATAACAACTTTTGTATCATTTATATGAGTTCAATTCATGCAATTTTAGGTGTAAACAGAGTCTTTGTGTAAGAAAATGAAGCAACGTTACAAAACGGAAAACACCAATAATATGAAGATGACTGCAAAATGTTCAGCAATTACCATCTTTGAGAATTGTTTCCCGACTGCTTCCGTCAACTTTCTGCCGCCCTATCAAAAAACTTGTAGTATCAGCGAAGTAAATGTTTCCAGTTTCAGCATGATAGTCAAGAGCTCTTGGATTCACCAAGTCCTCAATAGGAACCATGTGCTCATTGCTAGACTTCACATTTATGTCCAGACCACGGATTATCCCAGGTCGTCCTTTTCCATAGAAGAGGAATAGATCATTCTTGGGTTCTGTAAAAACACAGATAGAAAGTACCGTATTAACATGAGTGCTTCTTTGCTATACACACTACAAGTCAAAAGTTTGTAATAATTATGAATTTATTTATTTATTGTCACATGATCCTTCAGAAATCATTCTAATATGCTGATGCGCTGGTCTTATTATTGTTCTTATAAGTGGTGTTCTAATAAGTGGTTCTTATTATTGCTGCATTTTGATGAATACGAAGTAAAAAAGAACTGAATTATTTTAAATAGCAATCTTTTCTAAAATAAATGTCTTTACTGTTCATTTCAGATTAAATTAATCTGTCCTCGCTGAATAAAAGTATTTCAATAAAATATAAATACAATAAATATTTCTTGATGTAAAAAAACAAAAAACTGTTTTCAACATTGATAATAACATGAAATGATTTCTAAAGGATCATGAAACACTAAAGCCAGGAGTAATGGTTCCTGAAAATTAAAACATTGCCATCACAGAAATAAATTACATTTTAAAATATACTACAACGGCAAATAGTTATTCTAAATTGTAATAATATTTCACAATATTACTGTTTGCACTGCATTTTTGATCAAAGAAATGCACCCTTGAAGAGCATAAGAGACTTCTTTCAAAAACATTTTTAAAAATCATAATTATTCCAAATATTTGAATAGCAGTGTATAATGTTTTTCAGTTTGATTCCAAATCAGTTGTGTCAAGATCTACAAAGCCCAATACTGGCAGTGGCAGACGTGTTAAGTTACAGAAATGAATGGAGCAATCAGCCCCACTTAGCATCCCCAGGCAAAAATTATCTTGATTGAGAGGATTCATTTGACAAGCTCCAGCAATGATATTTTTGTTCATTGGGACTCTGTTTAAACAATAAATCTCCTGTTGTCAGATTAACACAGGCGCACAACAGAGGCTGAGGTTATCCATGGGCTTGCAACAAGCTCAAATAAATTAACCTCTAGTCACAGCGGGATAAAACAAAGGGCAGCCTTGACTATCTTTTATGCGGCAGGCCGATGGGAAAGGAGGATGATTCTGGGTAAAGAGAAGGACCTCACCTCAACATCCACCTCCTCCCTCATGGGACCACACCAGTGTGGGTGAGACCACACAAATATCACTTCGATTTATCATTCTGAGTGGAAAAGCTCCACTACCTTGAAGACAATTAAGCGGTTTGAGACCTATATATCAAATAACACAGGGTCTACTAAACGAAGGCAGCCACAGTCATTTAGCATAGCTTCTCATCTGATGGAAAGAGGCAGGAAGTAGAACATGTGGGTGGTGGTATAAATCAGAAACGTCTCAAGACGCAGAGCTTGGTTCATTATTGCAGTCGCTTCATGCTTAACTCAGGATCGTCATTAATTGACCCATAGCTTTCATTGTCAACTAAGTAAAACGTCCATTGATCAGGAGGATCTGCGTATGGGGGAACAGAGTGGAAATGGCAGTAATGGCAGTAATGAATCATGCTATAGGCAGTCAATAAAATAACATCACAACCACGTGGGCCAATCTCCTTAAAAGTTCATCTCCATCTCTGTCAATCCGAGTCAGCGCCAAGACTGGCGCAAATGCAGAACCGCTCAATCTTCCCGCTTAACAGTGCAACAACACACACATTTCAATTTCCAGCTCTAGATAGCCGATGAGAATCGAATAAAACAAACACATATTCAATCACCATTTCTGCAGGGATGACGTGACATTAGGTGTCATAAAATCATTATGTATTTTTTTCATTTGGATGGCAGAGAAGAAATATAATTTCATTAGGGCTGTCAATCGATAAAAAAACAACAAAAAAACAATAAGGAATTACAGAATTTATGTAATTGCATTATATTTTTACTTTGTAATTATTATTTTTTTAAATAACTGATTGCATTAATCCTATAAAGCCTAATGTATCGTACTTGATACCTGCCTTTTATACATTTTAGCGAGTAAAAGGCCTTTCATTCTAAAAATGATTTTACTGATTTTTAAGAAGTAACAAATTTTATGTTGTTATTAAAAGGATATTTCACCCAAAAATGAAAATTCTGTCATTAATAACACCCTCACGCCATTCCAAAATTGTAAGATCTTTGTTCATCTTCAGAACACAGATTAAGATATTTTTGGTGAAATCCGATGAACAAAGATCTTACTATCTTAACAGAATTTTCATTTCTGGGTGAACTACCCCTTTAAGATTTCAAGACAAACACTCACTGGAATGAAGCTACTTAGATTTACGTGATTATTCTTTATTATTATATCTTTAAATTATAATGTTAAATTGTTTCAAATATGATATATCAGGCTCCTGTGGAATGTTGATTTCTACATTTCTCAGTCTTCCTTGTACTGTATTACATTGCATCATATGTTTTCGTCACCACAATAAAAAAACCTACAGAGCTTAGCTCATAAACCTTTTTTTAAGGTTGAAAAAATATTTTTCATACTATTACCTGATAATTCAGGCTTTACAGGGTTAAAAGTTTACCATTATCATCATCAATCATATTATTTCAGAACAACACATTTGAACAGCTACAGTGCAAAAAGTAAGTAAAGTAAGGCTGTGAACTATGGTAGACTGACTTTTGCAGGACAGCCCATCACTTCCCAGGCTGAATCCGGTACGACAGCGGCAGCTCCGGGATTTGTAGCTCCCGCTGAGAAGGCAGATGTGCGAGCATCCTCCTGGTTTACCATAAGGGTCAACTTCACACGCATGGCCCTTGACTGAAGAGAGGACACTGGTGTCACATTTGCAATTAGCATATTCATACATACATATAATCTTAGGAATGTATTGTTGTTTTAAAATAACCTGAAACAAAAGCTAAAAAGGGATGCATATGATGCATGAAAAATAAACAGATGCATAGTCAATGAAGCAATTCAAACCAAACACATACTTTACCTTTCGGTTGACTGAGCTTGTGGTAAACCCTCATTGTTTTTGCATTTCCTATGCTGGTTAGCGTCTCCGGGTCTGTGACATTAAAGCGATTTATCCGTAAGATGTCTACCACTGCTCCACTAGAGGGTTCAGAGCGAGTTGCGTACAAGTAGTCCTCAAAGACAGCTAATCCATGCAGGTGGGCCACCTAGAAAAAGGAGCATTGACTACTTCAGGTTGATTAGAACACCCAGAAGCTATTTAGGTAAATATCACCTTGTAAGCTCAACAGAAAGCAGAACAGCACAGATACAGTCTTTGGTATTTCCCTTTGATTCAACATCAACATTCAACATCGAATTAGCCATTAGCTAAAGCTGTTATTAGACTTAATTTGACCTGGCAACAACCCACAATCTGAATAAAGAGGTGCAGATTTGCAGACAGGCTGAAGGTAACAGAATCGTGTTGATATGCGTTCAGGCAGTTCAGGGCGTTTGGCAGGGTCAGCCAGAGTGCATGTGTTTCTCTGGGGACACCTCGATTCTGTGCAGTGATTCTAGCTTACATGCTATATCTGCAAGCAACATGTGACATGAGCAGCCTGGGAGTGCTGAACCCTGCCTGCAAATATACACACATTAAAATGTGCATTGTGCTTCGCCTAAACCCGCAGGGAAATAATTCATTCTCTCTTTCCCTTACTGCAAGAGGTAAGAAATAGTCGCAAAATAGCATGGCTCATAATGCTTTTCTCCTTTAAATTTATAGTCAGATACTCTACCACTCCTCCAGGGCAAGAGTGGATATTCCAGTGTCCCCAAAAAGTATTTGGACACTTAATGCACAATTAAAATTATATTTTTGCCATTCTAGCAATTACTTTTAATCAGCTGGCCTTGAGATCCATTTTAGTGGATGTATAAAGTGAGATCACACAGGGGTCCATCATATTAACAACGAAAATTTCATAATGATATTATATGAAATCCAGTTTCCACCTCTGAAGGTCGGTACAGTTTCTAAAAGAAAGGTAACATTTTAATACAGGGACCAATTCTCACTATTAACTAGTTACTTATTAGCATGCCTATTAATAACATATTGGTTGTTTATTAGTACTTATAATGCACATATTCTGTACGACCATATTCTACATTCTTAATTCTACTCAATACCTAAACTTTATTGTTAATAAGCAAATTAATAGTTTATTGAGGCAAAAGTCATAGTTAATGGTTTGTTAGTAATGAGAATTGGACTTTAAAATAAAGTGTGATTAAAAGAAGTATCTTACGCTCACCAAGGCTGCATTTATTTGACCAAAAACAAATATTTTTACAATTTAAAATAACTTCATTCTATCTGAATGTACGTTAAAATGAAATTTATTCTTGTGATGGCAAAGCTGAATTTTCAGCAGCTGTTACTCCAGTCTTCAGCGTCATATGATCCTTCAAAATTTTTGGTAACACTTTAGATTAGGTAACACTATTCACNTTTATTTAAAGTAGATATTAATTTAATGTGCTAAATGCTAAATAAAACTATTGATTTCTTTCAAAGTCAATCAGTCAATCCTACTGACCCCAAACTTTTGAATCGGTAGTGTATGCAAATATAATCGTTACAGTCAAAAAAACTGACATGAAATTTTAATTTTTGTGCAACTTTTTGCTAGAGCTTTGCTTCTTTTAAAATAAGCACTTGGTTTGATATTGTGTCATCTAATGGAATTACATTCATGAATTTTTAAGTGTAGCTTAAGCATCCAAGCACTCACTCTGGTGGCCACTGTATATCAAATGTAATGATTTAAATATAGGAATAGTTCCAGTGCAAAACCCTCTAAAAGCCATCTTGGTCAAAAATGAGATAATGATACTGAGTGAATGCTCTCCACCCATAGTATATGTTCATCATGTACTTTCACTTCAAATGCGCTAAATCCCAGCCTCTACCTACTCAGTAGTACCAGTACTTACATAGAAACCTATACATAGTAGCCAGAAAGGCTTTTGCATCTGCACTCTTCATATATATACAAATACAGTTGAGTGCAGTGGAGTGTAAGTGAGCAAAGAACAAAACATGCTTTATATAAAAATAAAAAGTTCTCCTGTAAGGCTGCCTAATTAGAAAGGGTGTCACCACATTATAAGAAACCCGTTAGAAAAACAATGAAGTTGAAAAGGGTAGATAACGTTTTCAGGACTCGCAGAAACTCACCTTAAATTGCGATGGAAATGAAATGTGTTAGCAACCTCTCACCAATACATTGCAGCTCACATTTAAGAGCTCCATTAAACCAAGCACCTGCCTGCATACAGTCATCCGTTGCTCAATGTACGTGGCCTTTTACACTTTCTAACAACGAGAAGATCTTTGGGTTGCTTAGCTGAGGTCTACTTTTGAATAATAATGATCCATAATTACCATCCAGTTAAGTGCACTTCAGGTAAAATATTCAAATGATGAATCTGTTTCTGTAGCCCGTGTTCATTTAAACTAATTAATGCAAGAACAAGCTTGAGAAATTAAAACACAGATGAAGCCACACAGATACAGTTGCTGCTGGGTATAAATGCCATAACCAATTAATACTTGAAATCAATCTGTGTACAACTGTGTTGGTTTCTTTCTTCCCCTATCAGGCATGATTTAAATCTTGCATCAGACAAACAACCCTTTACTTCCCTTCACATTACCGTTAGTAAGTATGCATAACGTATTCATTTTACTATTAAGAGCTCAATTTCAGTATCTAAACAGCATCCTTTGGTGTATTAAAGTATGGTAACATTAGCAACATTTCGGCAAGATTTCTCAGACGAAAAAGTCCATTGTCAATAGTGTAGTGACGCAGATCACAAACAAGTCACTTTCAAACCAAGCAGTTCTTTTTCCTTCAAATTCACATGACAAATGTGAACATGAGTGAAATCAACATGGGTAACTTTTTTGCCCAGTCACACGGATTCAAACTGAAACGATGGGATTTTTGCTCACTAAATTTCACCAAGCATCAGTAAATGTGACTGCACCTTTAGGCTAGGATAACCTTAAGAAGAACTCTCTTTTATGATCATCTGCTGCTAAGATACTACATTTTTTATTCCACCCACATGCTTTACTGTTCAAAAGTTTGGGGTGATTATTATTATTGTTATTATTATGATAACAAATTATTATTATTATTATTATTTTCTTTTTATTATTATTATTATTTTTTTTTTTTAAAGAAATACTCAATTGATCAAATGTGACAGAAGTTTCCACAAAAAATATTATGAAGCAAAACTGTTTTTAACACTGATAACTGTTTCTTGAGCACCAAATTGTCACATAATACTTCAGGAATCAATCTAATATGCTAATATTATGATGATTTCTGAAGGATCATGTGACACTTAAGACTGGAGAACTGGCTGCTGAATATTCAGCTTTGTCATTACGTAAATTAATGTAATTTTAAAATCTAATAGAAAAGAGCCTTTTTTAAATTGTAACATTTCACAACATTTATACTATATTCTTGATCAAATAAACGCAGCCTTGGTGAACAAAAGAGACTTCATTCCAAAACATTATCTTTAAAAAGCATAAACGTATAAAGCTGCAAAATGACAAACCACAATTTCAAAAAAAGAACAAGAACTCACTTGATATCCCTGGATGATAGTGTGTCTGTTTTTGCCATTGTAATCCACCATTTCAATGTAATCCAGATATGCGTCTGCCCAGTACACCAACTTTTTTACCAGATCCAATGTCACGGCAGTGGGCCGCTCAACCTTGTAATCCACAAGTCGAGTTCTGTTGGTGCCATCCATGTTGCAGCGCTCCAGTTTGGCTAGATTCCCGTAGTCGGTGAAGAAGAGCATCCTGCATGTGATCGGGAAAGAAAGTGCAATATTTTATGAAAAACATATTGAGGTCACCCAAAAATGAAACTTTTATCCTTATTTACTCATTCCAAACCTTTAAGTCTTTCTATAAGACAACAGATACAGTAGAAGTCACCAAGAAAGCATTCTGTATGCTATACAGGTTTGAAACAACATTTGGTTGAGTAAATAATGACACATTCTTTTCTATCCCCTTAAAAGTACACATGACACGTAGAGCAACAAGATCTCATGGGTACTATTTTTCATCACTGGCTGTTCCTGTAAGACTTTCTTTTTGTTTCCACCCATAAAACATGTTGCCAATTAAAGCAAGACCTCATTAGTGACATGCATAAATGCATTTATCAAATGACACAGTCCTCCTTTGAAGTATTTCAATTAGAGTAGCCCTGCTCAAAAAAGCTTCCTTTTTTGCCCTTTGTGTATGTAAATAGATGGCCAGGCTACAAACAGCTACAAAAAGTCTACCAGTGAATGCAAAGTGTGTTCGACTGAGTGTTCAAGCTCTAACAACATCAGATACCTAGTGGCTGATACTGCAAACACATAATTTAATTAGGAATCTAACAAGGAAAGAGTTCACACGCAGCCAGCGGTCCCCAAGTGCTTAATTGCTCCAGAGAAGCAAACATAAAACATAAAGGAAATTAAAAAAACTTCACCGTAAGGAGCTTTTTATCATGACGGATCCATCTCGTAGTCTGTTGTTATCCAGAATTCTTTGCAGCGCGGTATCAACCTTTTCTTGTAAGTCATTTCATTTGTCCCTTGGGCACTGAAGTCGCAAAACTCATTAAATGTTTCAAAGTCAGACTTTTAGCTGATTAGAATATTAGTAAAAGATGTAAAAAGGATGTCTCTCTAAGGCTTCTGCTTCTTGACCCTCCTCAAATCTTTTGTTTCCTGAATGCTAGAAATAATTGAACCTTGTATCAGTGATGCTTTTCCTGCCTGCCAACAATAAAAACTAATTGGCTCCTGTAACACGTACAAAGTTCCAGTACACTGTGGTGTGTTTGACTTACTCTGTGTTCCTCAGCCAGATTCTTTTTTTTTTTTGTTGTTCTTCAGATTTGGAACAGTTCAGCCCTCAATACAGAAATTGATACTACATTGTTCCATAAAGAAAAGAACAATTCATACTAGAAGGAAAAAACACTAACTGCATTGTTCCGTTATGTACAAAGCCGTTCAAACAGGATTAAAAAATCAGATAGACATACTCTCAGCAACATCCTGAGACCGCCCACAGTCTAATGCATATTGTACAAAAAACTGGAAAGCACATTTTCAATTTGGCAAACTTCACTGTTTTTAACTTGACATACGCTCTTAAAAATGCAACAAGCTGCTTAAAAGTAAGGAATAAATACATTACATAATATGAATAATATACACTACCGTTCAAAAGTTTGGTGTTCTTTAAGAAATTATTACTCTTGTTCAGCAAGGATGCATCAAAGGCATTTATAATGTTACGTAAGATGAAAGGAAAAGATGAAAAGATGTTTGCTGAGCACCAAATCAGCATATTAGAGTGATTTCTGAAGGATCATGTGACCCTGAAGACTGGAGTAATACAATTTGGCTAACGTCACATTTTAAGTTTGGGGATAATTCGAAACTATAATAAATTAACTATTAACTACAGCTTTTACCTCAGTAAACTCATATTTTGCTGCTTATTAATAGTTAAAAAAGGTAGTGGTTACGGTTAGTGCTACCGAATACATTACATTTTGAAACATTAAAATAGATATTTTTAAATTGTAATAATATATGTTTTGTTTAAATGATTAATGATATGCCGTATATTGCTCTGCGCTCTAGCACTGAGTCTGTGTGTTTGAGGCAAACTATTGTTCACTGTACTGTGTATATACTTTCTACATCTGATTCTAATAATACAAACAGATGAGACATGGATGCAGAAGACATTCTTGCAGTGAATATTGCATTCTAACACCACATAACAATAACCACAGAATGATAAATCAACAATGCTTTATTTATTTGTTTGGTGGTTAGATAACAAACTCAATAAGCCCAGACAAACCACAAAACACAATGGGAACCAATCTGACCCAGTCATACATCTCATCTGCTTCTGTAGACCTTTCGACCCTGACTTTAAGTAATCACTGCAAGGTGACACAATGGTCCAACCCAAACCCGGACTGCAGGGGAATTTCATTACTGTAGAGAATACCGAACAGAAAATGCCTCCCCTTTCTTTCACCAAGACAGATTACCAAAGAAGAGGTGGGGGGGTGGGGTGGGGTGGGGGGAGGTAGCGGATGTATAAAGATTTGCGCACAGCTCTGTTTTCATTTTGCTCTAAATCAAATTCAAGTTTCACACTCTCCACTGACTAAAAAAATCTCTCACCCTGCTTTTCGAATTGATTTGGGGAATATAAGTTAGACTTTGAAAAGCGAGGTTAAACCAAGTTCAGTCTTATTCCCTCTCTGGGATTTTTGTTTCAAATTAGAAAGCTAAATTTTACATAAAGCCTCTCCAGAAGCGTACAAGAGGACGGAGGCTCCTTCAGGAAAGCAGGCGAGAAATTGGACAAAAAAATAGGGAAGGAAAAATATATCAGAACCACAAACGAAACACTTAACGTTTCGTGAACTCTTTCCATAACTACTACGCCTCATGCTGAGCCACTATCACAAACCGCCTCAATTTCTTTTGTTTTCACTCAAGCGCTCCAGGCTGACAGACCTCCTGCGTTCTCTCAGCCTCCCTCACACACAAGCAGCTCCAACCTCATCTCGCCAATTACAGGAGGAGGACCAGAAAAAGCAGAACGGCTGTGTAATGTAGTAAACTGCACTTTGCTGAAGCCTGGAGGTTTAACCGCTGCACTCCTCTTCCACATTCCCGGGAGGAAACTGGCTGGATGCACTGAAGGCCATGTACAAATGTGAGAGAGCCATTCCCGTGGGTTATGTTCATGTAAACGCACCAACGGCGCGTAAAAAAAAAAAAATAAGCGTTTAAGTTGGTACAATTACATGCTCATCATGGCCCATAAAAGGGCACAAAAGGCACGTTCACAGTGAATGGAGGAGGAACAGTGTTGAGCTTGTTTGATAAGGGTAAAAAGGGCCAACTTCAAGATTTTTCCTAAACCGGATTTTCTGCTTAAGGTCGGCTCTGTGAGGTGAACAAGGGGATCTTTCAAAAACATATGGGAGCCCAAGAGAAAAGCTCGAAACCAGAAGCATATGTTTCTAAAGCCATATCCTACAGCATATGTACTGCACACCGAGAGCTTTGCAGAGTTGAAAGCTAGAAAAACAAAGCAATTCTGTATCTAGCCAAGCGTTTTATTTGGCCAAAGAGACTGAAGCATTTGCTTTCACTTTACTTGTGCACTCTGTACAACTTCTGCTTTCAAATCAATCATAATTTTATTATATGCATACAGTGGTGGCCGTTGTTAAATTATTATTAGAACACTAGTATTTTCAACAGCTAACACATGGTTTTAAGTCAGTTATTTCTATCTTTTGCTGTAGTGTGTCAGTAGGAAATATCAGTTTACATTTCCAAGCATTCATTTTGCCAATAAATGTGATAATCCAGTTAGATATTTGTTTGCACAAAGAGTCTGACAACAGCCAGTGCTCCACACAGAGATCTGATCTCATCATCTTCCAGTCTGTCTGGAGTGACATGAAGAAACAGAACAAACTGAGACACACTAAATCTAGAAGAACTGTGGCAACGTCTCCAAGAAGCTTACCTGCAAATCTACCTGAAAAACTATGCGCAAATGCACCTAGAGCAAAAGCTGCAAAGGATGGTCACACCATATGTGCAGAAAAATCTCACTAGAATAAAACCATTTTTTAGCTGGTGAAAATACTAGTTTTTTAATCATTTTGGCCACCACTGTACATAATACGTGTTAATATACGATACATGGATATATATTTTTATATGTGTATGCATTAAATTAATTAATATACTAATTCAAAGATACCTTAAAAGTAAAAAATAAAAAAATGTAAAAAATGAATGTATTGTTGATTGGCAAATGTGTACATAATTGTACACATTTATTTATTTATTTATTTATTTATTTTTATAATATAATGTATCCCTGAACCACCTGATACCTTGTACAATATGTAAATCAGGTAATATTAAAATGTGGTTTAGAGTGAAAAATTGAAAAATAAATTATTTTCCTTCAGTTGTAAAATGGAATACAGACACCATATTGAGCATCGAGATGCCTTCACAAAAAAAACAAACTTTTGACTCTTTTTACCTTAAAGCAAAAAGACAGCTGCCATATTAAGTGTTACAATTTCTATCATGGACCACCTCTGCCTTATACAGTTGACAATAAAACATACTTTAGCACTAAAATGCCAAACACTAAAGCGATGCAACTAGAGAACTCAGCCCTCTGTTCATTCCTTTCAAAATCTCTTGAAAGTTTTTGAAAGATCTGCGAGGACGTTGATGATCACAGGAGAAAGAACACAGCATTTAGACTCAAAGAGATAAACGGCTGTCATTTCCTTTAAACACGCCTTCATTCAAGGCAGTCAGGATTTGGTTTTTGTCAGAGTCACAGCACGAAAACAAAAGGATGACAACCACACACCGAAGAACAGAAGCGAAATTGATGGCCTGGGCTCTCCTTGCAGTCTTTAGTCTGCTGAACACCGGTGCTAGAATTTAGGTTCACTGGGCACAAGGCGTCTCATTAAAAAACCCGGAACAGAGTGCTCTGCCTGTCCTTGCACTCTCATGAATAAATGGGACAAACTCTCTCCTGAATTCCTATTCTAAGCTCGCCGGGAATATTACCACGGCGCTCCTTTTAGCAGCTAATAACTAGAATAATCATGCTGCCCTTCTCTCCTTTGAGGACTCTTTGTGTTCTTTTACTCATTTCTCCCGAAACATTTCCACAATCACCATGCTGACGTGAGGGATCCGCCACCCCCTTGTTTCAACTGCGGCTTTGTGGTGTCAAAGCAAAACAAAACTCATGTAAAGCAGATTTCTGCAAGGGCGTTCGAGACTGTGGGATGCTGGATAAATCATGGAATACTAATGACACTCCTGACTGTGGGAGTCGTAGCACAATCATGCAACCAGACAGTGTCGAAAAGAAGAGTAAATATTGAGCTCTGGGAACAGACACATTCGGAGATATATTTGACTAAAATAATGCAATATATGCGAGAGGATTTAGATCATCAAAAGGCTCGTCAAAGATGCAATCTCGCTTCATGCATTTTCAACTCACCCCATTAGAGGATCCAGAGCGATTGCTTTAGGGTTCAACAGGTCGAGGTCTATCAGCGTAACGCAGGTGTCTCCGTACTGGTTGCAAACAAATATCCTGTCGCTTGCTTGATCCACGAAGTAAAAGTTTCCCGTGAGCCAGTCAAAGGCTAATTGATCAACATCTGAAACAAAAGAAAACATGGTCAGTTTACACAAAACAAGATGATATATTGATGTGACGCTTCATTAATTGGCATATGTTTATGCACAAGTCCTTGAGAATTGTCGGCATTAAGTGTTAATCAATCAATCATATTCATGAAAGACCTTATTCATGAAAACAATTTCCTAATCTACATATTACAATTGCTACTTTTCTTTTTTAAATGAATATTTCATCATTCAGTGTTGTTAGTGCCACTTTATATGATGTATTACATAGAACATTCGTCCATTTTAATTTGATTTTAGATGGAATATAAAATTCAGTGATTAAATGCATTAACGAGCGTAATTTAAAAAAAAAAAAAAAAA
>SCHK01207831.1:421-14120 GCA_004124795.1 Poropuntius huangchuchieni
AGCTGATCCAAGATCATATTGTGTGAGTTACTCATTATTGTTATCACATTAGACAATTTATCTATTGTCAATAGCATTTCAGTGTATTGGATTCATTGATTTTTCTGTGTAATATGAACTGGATATGCCACAGGTTTTATGAGATGCAATCATATACTTGTAATATGAATCCTAATGACGTGTTTCAGGCAGGTCAAATAATAATATTGTGTAAACAAAAATGTAAGTTCATAAAAACACAAATGCGCTAACTCAACGTTCACACAACTCTCATATTTTGATCTGCGTCTTCAAACTAGCTGCCTCTGTTCTGTTGCGTTATGCTATGCTTTGGCACTTTAATAAATCTTAATTTAGGCCCTCTGTTTGAACGGCAGGACAAGACACAGAGCGGGCTTGTGTCAGCACATCTCAGAATCATCGGATTATTTATTTATTCACTTTTCTCCTTGTTCTGCACGTCAGACATTTAATCATAAGCGCTCACCGAAGACATGCACAGCAAACCAAGACCGCTCTATCAGAGAAAACTATTATCAGACTCTAAGACTACAGTACCCATTCTGCTAGCCATAGAAAAGAATGAGCGAGCAAGAGAGAGAGATTTTAATTAAACAGTTCCCATAGGGAAGTATGCAGAGACAACGATGTCTAATGCGAACAGCATCCAGAATTCCCAGACTTTCTTTCTCTCAGGGAAAAACGCAATCATGCTTATAGCCGTGCACTTACAGAAGGACAGGGGGTGAATTTATTTTCTGAGAAATGATACTTCATCGAAATTTAATGAAACTAGAGAAAGCGTTCACAGGGGAGCATATGGAAGCATTATTGGCCTGAAATTACATTCTCTCCCAATCCTGTTTACAGATGAATATCTTCTGGCTGTTGACCCAGAGCCAGGTGGCCGCGTGCCTCACACGAGGTAGAGTATACATAGCACAGGTGCAGGGAGTAAACAGACAGTTTGAATTGTTCTTTCTGCCTTTGACACAGGTGCCAATATACGAGTGATGGCATTTGAGGGGGATTGGGAAAAAATCTGGCTGCAGCTTCCCGCACACAAATAATCAAACTGGCAGAAAACCAACCTATAAATAAAGTATGTTTGGATAACCACAGCTATTCCATAAGCTTTAACAGAGGACACAAACCGTGGCCCTACTGCTTCTCAAATACCTTCAGCTGCAAATTACACTATATTAAGAATCGTCCGTTTTTAAAGACTCATTGTGAAAAACTATGTCCTTTCCTGGCATTAATGCCCTTGTGTTTGGGCACTAATTTAATGCACTTAATTTAGCATGCACCTGGGTGTCATGTCCTGCGTTCGCTGGTGTATATTTTGAGACTCCTTCCATCTGTGGCTGTACGTGGCTTAGCCATATTTGTTTTTTTTCTGAAGAGGCTGCTCAGTGTTTGCACACAAATAAGTGACCGAATTAGACCTCAAACAACATCGTCATCCAGATCACATCATACAGGAATCCTATTTGCATTTATTAGAGCCACTGTGGGTCAGAAGAGTGGATGGGTGAGAGACAGAGAGAGAGAGAGAGAGGAAGGATAAATTGTTAGGATTAACAACGGTGTTGGAATTTTTATATATTCAGATTAAATTAAAATATTACTTTTATACAACAATTTAAGAAACATGAATTTAATATTGAGTAGCTTATCTTTTACATACAATATTTCCACTTACTCCGTCCATTTTCTTCCAAAAATTGTTCCAAACAAAGCCACAGCAGAACCATTACAGCCATTGAATGAATTAGCAGTTTTGAATGAATAGGTTGAATGAATGACTCATTCAAAAAGACTGAATTCAAAGCAGCATGCTAGTATACTGCTTTTACTATTTTAGAATTAAAAACATAGCAGAAACAGTAAGAGTTTGTTTGTTCTTTTTCTTGAATGAGTCAGTGTTTTGGACCAACTCAGTTGAACAAATTCAATAACTCACTCATAAAGATAATCACTTGAAGAGTCATTAAAAATGCCCATGACTAATGCTTGACAGTCTATTCTATTCTATTCTATTCTATTCTATTCTAACTATTGGAACACTGTTTGTTCAGTCAGTTGTTGTATTATTTGAATGCTCAAATTTGCAATAAGGGTTTTGTCTCTGCTTCAGTTTCCTTTTCATTATTTACCATTTAAGTCACAACATCTGTCAAATCCTCTGCTCTTCATTTACAGACTTCTCACATGAAACCCCCCTTGTGATTTATGCCCGTCTGACTTTTGCTGCAGTGTGACTCTTCAATCTGCGTCCACAATCTTGAAAAGATCAATTTTAATATCAAAAAATAATGTCGGAACTCATCCCTTGCAACCTGAACCGTCTTGTGGGAAATATTGCGCAGGCATTTTAAAATTGTAGTTGTGTTAATCAAAATGTCAGCCTGACCTACAGTCGAGCAGGAATCTTGTGAGGTATGAGGTTAATAGTTTGATGGGAAAAAGACATACTGAGATTTACTCCAAGTTGCTCACCTTTGAGGGGTACACAATGACTTTTCCTGCATTGGATTGTATAGGAGCTTAAGGCAGTTTGTTACGTTATCTCACCTTTAGGGATTATATTTTACATTTAAAGGTCAAACTGTAATATGGTGGTCACAGCATTCAGAGAACACATGGGTCCCTGGTCCCATAGAGTTTATAACAAGAATGGACGGAGTCTGAAAACTGTGGTAAGTGTGTTTAATTCAAAAGCTAAATGGTTTCTTTCTCTCTTAATAAATAAAGCAATAAATGAGCACAGCCTCAGGTGGGAATGCCAAAACACACTTACATCTCGCAGCATGATTAGAGCAGGATATTTGTGGCTGTTTATTGCCTTCCCTTGATAATAACTGCCCATATGGTCTTTTTGGTTTTGATTAAAGACCATGAGCATTGTGCACACCAGTTGTGTGTCACCGTCTGCACCTGTCAGCCACCGTTAACATTTGGAAATCGAAAGAATGCGCTTTCTGCCTGGAAATGAGGTGACCGGAAGATGCCCTAGAGGGTCTGACCCCTATAGTTTGGTTGAGTGGCAGAGGTATTGATATGATAATATGTGCTAGTGTTTGTTTTCATACATGAGAAATGCCAGTGCCCAGTCCGTAGCTTCCCAGAGGATCAGTCCGCAAAGCAGATGGGTGCGTTTTCCTAAAGGTGTTTTCATTGTGATTCTCAAGGACAGAACAAATATAAACACCTGCCGTCTACGAAGAGGGAAAAAAACTGAAGAAACGACATGTACACGAACAGTCGCCAGTATAACTTTCGGTTTATAACCAAAGCCTCCATTGCGAATTTTATAGCACAGCGTAGCGCTCTATAAATCGACCAGCAGTAAGTTGAGCTAGTAATGTAAAATGTAACAGACCCAGCTGCCATTTTCTCTGTGTTTGGAGCAAAATTGGGCAGCAGCGGGTACTTATCCGGGGGCAAGAGCTGGTAATCTTTTCCTGGCTCAGTCAAGCCCATCTCCCCGACTCAGTCTCCCTAAATGAGGCACTTACTGGCCCAGCTGCGGTCTGGACCTAAACCAATGGCCTGCAGGGACAAGGGCCGCTCTCTACGGCTTGCAGGCCATGTGCTGTTATTGAAATTGCCCTTCTCCTCAAGAGGACTGCGAATGCATCATCATCTACCTGCAGCGCTCTCCACAAAGCCTCTGAGAAGGTTGCTGCTCTGTTTTTTTGTTTGCCTTGTTTATATTCTGTGCTGTAGTCACTTTGCTGAATTTTGCAGTTTGTTTCCCAGAGTTATCTAGCAATGCGGCCATATATTTGATTTGAGTCTTCAAAACACTCTTAAAGGAAAGTGGCCCGTGGCTCAAGAGCCTGCTAGAATCATAAGTCACTCTCATCTACAGTTTTCACATCTCTTCTTCACTATCGCCAAACCCTTTGTACGCTTTATCTTCCTATCAGGTTTTTCGTAGCCTCCCTGACGGGCTCTTTCCGCTTCACCTGCTTGCCGGGCCCCAGAATGCCTCGCTCTTCCACGGTAAGCAGGATGTGCCTAACCAGGCTTGTCCTGTCTGATAGTCAATGTCTCTTTCTGTCCATAGAGGCCTCTTCCTCTTTTCTCCTTTCCTCTCTTCTTCTCCTCCTCCTCCTCCTCCACCCCCTGTAGGGCTCTTCTTTACGCTTGGCTTAACTGTGTCTCTTAGGGCCTTTCAGTTGGTGAAGGCCTGTGTGGATTCCTGGCAGGACTGATTCCATAGCCTCAGGTATGGTTTGTAGATCAGAGAAGCAAACCAGCAGAGAATGTGAGAACATGATCGCTTGCCCACCAGGGCCAGGCAGGTGGGCCTTGCATGCTAAGTACACAGTTCAAAGGTACCACTGTATCTCCTCCTGCAATCTTCTCTCATCGCTCTCGGGAGCATTCTGCACTCTGCACCGGCTTTTGTTTCCTTACGTTATTCTTCTTTCTCTCGTTCCATCNAGGAGCATTCTGCACTCTGCACCATCTTTTGTTTCCTTACGTTATTCTTCTTTCTCTCGTTCCATCACTTCTATTTGCTGAAAGGTGATTTAGTCAAGCAGGATCTGGATTAATGTGGGTGTTGCTCTTGGATCTTCTCAGTCCCACCAGAACTGCTCGTTTTCAAAACTAATCCTGTCCTGATAGAGCTATGTTGGTTCGACAGGAATATTGTTCTTGGATCAGTGCTAATTTATACAGTTTTTTGTTTGTTTGTTTGTTTTAATCATTGGCTAATATTTTATCATGCCATATTTATATTTGTTGTCAATTTTACTCTGAGTTAAGTCATTTTAATTGAGGAAAATAAGATTAAAGGCTAGATTATGTAAAAAAATCCAGACATTTTGTATATATTTTTAAAATACATAAATTAATTCAGGTTCAACTTTGTAAATTAACCTTATTTTCTAAAGGCATGTTATTTATCTTGTAAACAGTTCACTATCTATCTATCTATCTATATTTTGACCTCATAATGATAAAGTGACAGTCTGCTTTTTTTCTTACAATTGACTGCAAGCTTGCTTAAAACCCAAATCTCCAACCTACTTTTTTTTTGCTTTTTGATCATTTGCTTTACATCAAAAAGTGGAAGAAAATATCTGTTGCTACTTCAGTATTTATTCACAACTGTAATCTGTTAAGAGCGTGATCGTTTGAAGTAATCAACTCATAATCATATGAGAATATTCTACTTGTTACACATGCTATAGTTTTTCATTAACAGAACGTTTAAATTAAAATAGTTAAATTATCGTCATGATGCACATTTTCTTTGTTACCATTGACAATAATAAAAATTATAATAATAAACTTTGATTTTTTTAATTTTTGTTGATAAGATCAACAACAAATAACCCACAAATATGTTCATCCAGGCAAACATCCTTGGCAAAATCTCAGTGCCCAGATAAGGAGATTGCAGCTTCATTAACTACCCGATGTATTCTGCTTTTGTATGCGTTATTCATTTGTGGCATTGAGGATGGTGTCAGACTCGTTTCGTGGCAGGTGAGATGACTGGCAGAGTTCGACCTTCTTCTAGTAAAGTGTCAGTTGCGATAACTGGTGTTTCCGGAGAGGTCTCGCTCTAAAGTCGCCCTTACTCAGTATCTCCTCGCTGTCAGCAGGCTCCCTCCTCCTCTTTGCAAAAAATGTCCAGGTCAAAAAAATTCAAAAGGCTGCATCCTTGAGCTCAGAATATTAGTTTTCTGAGCCACGTATTCAAAAGACTGCAGCTCTGCCAAAAAGCCTGCTGAAATTCAGTTTACTCTCGGTGGAGAGAAATTTAAACCTTATGATGAATTGACTGCTGAAATGTCTGTTGATTTATTTTCGAACAGCATCCAATAACAGCAGGCATAAAGCCTGCTTCTGAGTCTCTGACTCATCCTTCTTTCTGCTAATTTGGCTAAATACAATTGTTACATCATCACAAAGTGTAAGAATTGCATCACGCACATGGAAAGTTTTGAGAAGACTCATGAAAAAATACCAAGTCTGCGTTTCTTCATTCTGTTGATGTCTGTGGATGGCACATCCTTAGATCCCTCCTTTTGATGAATCGTACTCACTGTCTGTCTGTGTGTGTCTCTGTACCTGGTCGTAGGGAATTCACCTTTTGTACTGATCTAGTTCTGTCACAATCCAGGCAATAACGGAAGCCGCTGCCACCGCCATCGCCTCAGCTGATGAACAAAGGTAAACCTTTGATATTCATCAGGAAGTGGCTCTTATCTAAACCGATGGTGTTACTGTTCCATGTGAATGCCATTTCAGGAGGGAGTATTTACATATCATAGTGAATAACAACCCAGGCATTTTATTACCATTTGAAAAGGCACAGATAAAGCGACAGCGTTCAGTTATTTGTTGTGGTCTTTGAATCGTGTCTCAAATGACTTTTCATATCCTTTCATGTCTGCCAGCAATAATAAATAACTTTTTCCATATAGGTTGAAAATGTTGGCCTGCCCTGCTGGGAAAAAAAACTAAAAAACTTTAACCCAGCCTGAGCTAATATTTGCTGGTCTTAGGTGGTTTCCCAGGCTTATCTCACCAACTTATAAACCAAAACAAGTTTAAAACCAACAATTAGACCAGCCAGAACCAGAGCAGCCTGGCATACAGTAGAAACCAGCCAACAAGCTGGGTCACTGATGTTATGCTATGTTTTGTTATATCTTTTAAATTCAGGAATATATAAAAAAGNTCTGGCATACAGTAGAAACCAGCCAACGAGCTGGGTCACTGATGTTATGCTGTTTTGTTATATCTTTTAAATTCAGGAATATATAAAAAAGCAATTCACACATGCAATGACTTGAAAACACCTCTTTTATGATAAACATGCTTTTAGTTTTTGTATTACAAATTCCTTTTGACATTTTTTTAGGGGAGCAAACAGTCCTGTTATCATCATGATGACAAATAGCTCAAATTCTTATTTCTTAGAAAATATATTTTAACAAAACTGACCCATGTAATATTTATGACTTATTTTGTATGAATAAATATATATATATGCATAATTTTAAATAATTCATAATGTTTGCAAATACTACTTTTTACCTTGAAAAATAACTTTAAATAAATAATGATTAATATTTTTGTGGAAACTGCGATACCTTTTTCTTTAGGATTCTAAATAAAAGTTCAAAAGAACAGCTTTTTTAATTATAAATTACTTTACTGTCACTTTTGATCAACTTATTGCTTCCTTGTTGCATAAAGGTATTCATTTCTTTCAAATTAAGACAAATTCACTGACCCCAAACTCTTAAATGTTAGTGTACATCATTGACCCGTGTGCTTTTCAGGAAGGTGTTTGTGTATTCATCTGCTCCTAATCAATTATGTTAATTTTTGTACTGTCTCTTACATCTCTCCAGGCTGATGTCTGTGATCCATAGAGAAAGTTAAACAGCGTTCTGCCTTTAGTATAATCCTGACCTTTCAAAGAGCTGGACAAACGCACTGAAGGACAGTTGGATGTCTGTAGGTTTGTTTCACATTAGCTCTACCTTCACATCACACCAGCAAAGCCCTATTAACACATTTCACCCTCATGGGTCACCAGAGCCACCGCACACGTCTTTTTTCTTCATGTCAGCATCTCATGTGCCAGTACTTTCCTCTTTGTGCCAGAGAACCAATCAGAGGCAATGTGTATGTTTACCTCATTAACGGCTGTGAAGGTCAATTAAGTGCAGCATCAAATCTGCTGAAATGAACGTAAGCCAGTTAGCGCCATCGTTTACGGCTATCTGATGAAGAAGAGAAGCATAGAACTTAGAGTAAACACGAACTCCTGCTGTTCATGCCATCTGAAGGAAAACAAACAGCCAGTGCTGATCAGACATCACCATAACTCATAACTCACCCATCTCGCCGCACTGTCAGGAAACGTTCTTTATACGTTTGCTGCAAGTTTTAATATTCACTAACACTGAAAAATGACAGCCCATAAACATATTTTGGATTATGAGAAAAAGCGCACAATGTAGGCTATTACGTTCTCCATGCCGTTCCTTGTAATTTGCCGTTATCTCTCTGACAGTTATGTCTTCATTCATTTTTCATTTTGTATCAGAATGGAGAATAACATGCATCAGAGTCGACACCACGGGCCGCTTTACGAGCGCGCTGACGGATTGCGGGAATGATGGCCTGCCTGCTGCCAGTGTTCGTGTTTTTCACTCAAGTCACGAGAAATGAGGGCTATATGGAGAGTCCATCGCTCTGACAGTTGGCTGACCTGTCACGGAAACACTGTCCTTTTGTACTGGACCAATGGGCCTCATCTCCCAAAGGCAAACATTAAACACACAGAGAGAAAACACTGTGTTGACTCCGATCGGCAGTGTTGTGTCAGCTCTACTAACGCTGCTGTGACCCTCACCTCTACTCTTGTGCAACTGTTTGCCATCTTGATGGAAGTGCAGTTGATTGAGATTTTGTCACTCAGAGATTCTAGTAAATCCGAGTGCTAATATTCTATTCCTCATTCTATTTCTTCCAAAATTCATAGTTTCTAGAATACATTCAAAAGGACGTTTTGACGTTGTGTACTCGCTCTTATATTCTGACTGTGTTTTTTTTTCCTGTGAAATACTTGTGAATGCTGACCATGTAAAGCAAGATTTTCAAGGCAAAAACTTGACTTAGAATACAGAATACAGAATACAATGACCTAGAAAAAGACTTAGAATACAGTATAAGTTGTATGGACCATTTTATGATGCCCATTTTGGCCCATCATTGTTGTGTTATGTAAATTATTTATTATTTATGAATATGCATCTCATAAGGTGCAACAATTTGAAAACTCACACACTTTACCTTTGTAACCCCCCAAAATTTGGTCGAGGTCAATTGTCACCATTTCTAGTATTAACGCTTCTTCAGATCACAAAAGCCAACATCAAGCAGTGCCAATAACTCATGGCATTGCTATAACGACAACAATAACAACAAAAATGTGAAAATTCACAATCCTAACCTCTATGATCAAATAACCAAAACAACATAGATGCTGTTAATCGGTCCACTGGTTAATCAAGTTATCCCATCTCATAGCGCAGTCACATGACTTTTTTAATGCACATAGTGGAATTTATTCAGTAAATGTGTTTCTTTCGTAGTTCATGCGCATTTTTCTTATCGGATAAAAGTTTATCCTACACTGTAAAAAGTGAAAAGTTGACCTAACTTAAAAAAATTGAGGAAACCCGTTGCCTTAACATTATTAAGTACATAATAATAAAAAAAATAAGTTAAGTGAACTTTACAGTTAAAGTAACTTTTTTTTTAATGATCATTTACTTAGTAATTTTAAGGCAATGGGTTTCCTCAATTTTTTTTAAGTTAAGTCAACTTTAACTTTTTACAGGTGTGCACAATTGTGCGCATAAGTTTTTTTAATGCACGTTTTGGCGTTTCAATCCAGCATATTCCAAAATGTGCTTAAAAAAACTCATTTTTTGCAGAATTTCATAATCACATTCATACTTCTAGTACAAAGAAACGGAACCCATTTGTCTCAGTGATTTTGAAACTGATATTTCAAGGTACAAAACAGTTGTTTTAAGCCGATCTGACTCATCTATTTGCATTTGGGTGATGCTACATTCGGTGTCCAAAACCACAGTCGTGTAGGTATGACATATCTCTTTAAATAGTTCACCTTTAAAGTGTCTGGNTGATCTGACTCATCTATTTGCATTTGGGTGATGCTGCATTCGGTGTCCAAAACCACAGTCGTGTAGGCATGACATATCTCTTTAAATAGTTCACCTTTAAAGTGTCTGGTTTCAGTCCAGAACCAATCTTTCATACCTGCAATGGTGAGTGAGTTGTTTGCTTTAACACACCGGGACCATTTTTTTACACACCGGGACTTACATTTTGCTGCCCGTCTCCTTTGTTCATCAGCAAATTGAAAGAACGTTTCTTTGTGCGAACAACGCTGTCAAAGACTAAGCCCCTGTCACTTTGTGTTGCAATCTTGATCTAATCTCTCTTCCAATGAATACCAACTCACTTTCTCCCTATTTGCCTTTCCTGTCCCTTTGTGCTTTTCTGAATGGATCTGAATGAGTGTTACGCCGTAAGAACGCCCCCCGCCGAATGAGTTCCGCTCTCCTCCACTTCGCCCTTCCTGTCTGAAAGCTCCAGACTCTCTCCGCTCCGTCCCGGCAGAAGCTATTCAACCGTTCAATGGCTGCCGAATACACCGAGGTCTGTGATCAAAGCCCTCCTGCCTCTGACAGTCGGTGACAGCATCGAGACAAAGGCGGCGTGGCGAATAAAACGCTCAGAGCCGTCATTATTAAAGTTCAGTCGGGAGAAGAAAGCGGGCGTTCGACAGATGCGCCAGCTTCAAGAGAGAACAGCCGCGTGGTCTCTCTAACAGCTCTGCTTGTGTATGATAATTATGACATTTGCGTTTAATTGGGGTAATTGTCTCAATGAAGTCATCCGTGCTCACTGTTGCTCGCCAGGCCCATGAGGCGTCATGTCATTTGAGATTACAGTGCGTGTGTTTGGATGAGTTTTTGTGTTTGTACACTTTTATTGTGATCTAATGTAATTTTAGCAGAAATGAGTGCGGTTTTGCGCGCGCACATGCGCGATTTGGGATGCGCGTGTGCCTGAATGCTTGGCGATAAAGCAATCTGTAGTGATTCTGCTCTCCCTTTGGTCCTGGTCTGTGGCAATGTGGTGTGGCTGATATATTTGTGCAAATGTCTGGGTATGTGTGTGATCATCTCTCGCTTTGGTCAGACTGGAGGCCAACGCTGTCCTTAATCGCTACAACTCTTCGTTCTCTCGCTCCTTCGAGCTTCCTGACAGCGCTGACATTCTCAGGGCAGAAACACAGCCTATCTTTGCCAGGGTGTCACCTTTCTGTTCTCCTCAACAATCCTTTTTATCGTTCTTGCTCAACCGCTCTCTCTCTGCCCCATTTTAATCTGTTGTTCTCTCGCTCGCTCCGTCTAAAATGATTTAGAGTCTTTTTTTCCTCCTTCTCTGGGCTGTTCATTAGAAGTTGTTGCAGGGATTTCTGGGTAAAGATCAAGGGAAACTTGATTGCAGATTGAGATAAATAGAGGAGAGCATTCAATCTTTGTTTTCAAGCTGAATGTCACCGCTTTTAATGATGATACTTATTTATTAATATTGAGGGCTGAAATAAAGGTTGCTGACTCTATCTTGCTAATGAAGTAATTAAGTTTGTGCTGGAGTCCATTTGATGCCCATAATCACCGGCATGCGTCGGACAACACAGTTTTAATTAATTTGACATTTCCTGTTTTCCTTTGTCCATGCTGCAATAGAATCTTTGATCTCGATTGGTCTCTAGTGAGATTTAATTTGGAAAACAGTCCATGAGGGAAGCTCGGTTTTAGCCTGTCGGGAGCGGACGGGGTCGCCGATGGCAATGGGGGACTTTATTCTGTGGCTAAAAAGGCTGAGATTGATGAGATCCACATGTCCCACTGTTCATTTATCAATAAAGCTGTCACCTCACCACTAACTTGGGCGGGTGTGTGTTAGCATTCATCAACACCAAGGCATCAATCACCAACCTCTGAGCAGCTACTTGGCAGTCCATTACACCGACCTGCCACCAAACTACTTCTTTTTTTCCACCCTATGATAGCTTACCTTAGTGCTGGGGGTCCTTAGAGACGTCTGCCCTTACTGTGCCGTAATCGTAAGCGGCCGTGATGTATGTGTGTGATCTGTACATAGGTAAGTCAACACTCTCTGTTAATCTTCTTTGCTGTTGTTACTGCTGAAGTAATGACTGGAAGACCAGTGGATTGAGCTGCGTTTATTCCTGGCTTTTTATTTGGGAAAAGACAATCCCTTGAGTGCTACGTTTATCTGCCTCTCTCCCAAGGCAAGGCAGCTCAGTGTTTACTAATAACAGGAGTCCAGAGTGAAAATGATTGGATCGGAGTAAATACCAACCAAAATACCAATACACAACCAATTTGTTCTTTCTTGTATCTGTTTCCTAAGATGTTGTCCTATTTGAGACTTTTTATATAGAGCAAGTGAATCTCATAAAAAAGTTTCGACACAAAATGAAAGGAACGAACAAACAAATATCAAATCTCTCTCTCTGTCTATCTACCAAGACGAAAGACATGTTTAAGACTTTTGCATTTTGACATTATTTTCCATGACAGTTAAGCACATATTCTCATTACATCTAAAAGAGTAAATATAATTTACACTTATAATTTAAAATAGATTTTTACAGCTTTAAGACAGGCTTTGCACTTTGGGAGTTTCCTGATATTAAAGTCCAATTTTGTTGAGGGTCTGCAGTGTTTCAGCCCACTGATTGACTCTAATCACTCAGTAATGACTACAAACAAGATTTGGGTGAATTATACAGTCATCATGTAAATGGTGACAAAACTTGGGAGTCGTTTAGAATAAATCAGCTTTTGTTGAACTGGCCAATCAGACAGTGTTTGTTAATTAAAAGCAGACATTGATTGGGTTTTTGTTTCTAATTACCGCCTAAAGCCTTGAGAGGGTAGTTGTCTATCTGTTTGGTCATTAAACGCAGGCAATTTTGTGTTTCCCTTTTATTATCTGACATGATTTAAAAGGTCCTAGATAGGAAAATTACAGGAAAATACTCGTATTGCATCTGCTATCTTTGTGTGTTCAGACACTTATTAGCCTTATTAGCACCCATGTAATTATAATTCTTACCTGACTGGATCAAATTTGACTTATATTAATCAGGCTTCTGTTATGGCGGTCATTTTATCCCCGTTTTCTCTTCAGATTATAGTCATATGTTGACATAACCCGACATTAGCCTTTCAATCACTAAAGGAACAGCATAATGTTTTTCTTTTCCTCAGTAGAATTCCTCAACTTCATTATAGCTATGTCATTCAAAATAAGATTAAACCCCCACACAATATTAAAAGGTGTTCGTAACTGATCTGAACGAATAAACATTAGTCTGTGTGTGTGTGTGTATAACTGATCTGTTATAAAACTGGCCTGTCATTTGGCCCAAACTGAATTTAATTTTGTCATTTAATGTTTTTTTTCTCATCCTACTCTGAATGCAGAATATATATAGCAGTATAGATATTATAGAATATATAATCATTGTATGAAAATAACTCAAATCATTGGCTTTGTAATCTGATGAAAAAATATGAGATTTGTTATTAAAACCTTGCAGTCCTACTACAAGGGCTTCTCATCATTTCTAAAAGGATGGTACATTGCTAGTTTTGTTAAACAGGATGGATGTGAGGAAGGCCCAGGCTCTGCGAATGGAAGAATTACTGTGTGTGTATGTATTGTGGATGTTTAATGAGAACCTAAGACAGTCAGACAGTCTGGGGCAGCATATTCCTGCTCATTATCTCTCTGCAATTCTCTCCTGGCTTTCTCTCACTTCCCCTTCGTATCAGTTTGATTCTTTTTCTTAAATGCTCCTTCTATCCACTTTCTGTCTTCAACTCTTTTCTTTAATTACAATGTTTAAAACCATATTACTAATTATCTCTTCTGGACACATTTGTGTTGTTATTTGGTTGGGTCATTCACAATAACCACAATAAGCTTAAAACCAAATTAAGATGATTTTTTTCCCCCAGTGTTAATTTCCAATTAACTTTATTTAAATCATAGTTTGTCTTTTGATATTTTTTTC